>CAJVQJ010000110.1:0-44361 GCA_911387685.1 Dolichovespula media
GACGCAACCCAGACGCAACCCAGACGCAACCCAGACGCAACCCAGACGCACCCAGACGCAACCCAGACGCAACCCAGACGCAACCCAGACGCCACCCAGACGCAACCCAGACGCACCCAGACGCAACCCCAGACGCACCCCAGACGCAACCCAGACGCACCCAGACGCAACCCAGACGCAACCCAGACGCAACCCAGACGCAACCCAGACGCACCCAGACGCAACCCAGACGCAACCCAGACGCAACCCAGACGCCACCCAGACGCAACCCAGACGCACCCAGCGCAACCCAGACGCACCCAGACGCAACCCAGACGCAACCCAGACGCAACCCAGACGCAACCCAGACGCAACCCAGACGCAACCCGAGCCGGCAACCCCAGACGCACCCAGACGCAACCCTACGCAACCCAGACGCAACCCAGACGCAACCCAGACGCAACCCCAGACGCAACCCAGACGCAACCCAAGACGCACCCAGACGCACCCAGACGCAACCCAGACGCAACCCAGACGCAACCCACGCACCCAGACGCACCCAGACGCAACCCGACGCACCCGACGCAACCCAGACGCAACCCAGACGCAACCCTGACGCAACCCAGACGCAACCCAGACGCAACCCAGACGCAACCCAGACGCAACCCAGACGCACCCAGACGCAACCCAGACGCAACCCAGACGCACCCAGACGCACCCAGACGCACCCAGACGCAACCCGACGCACCCAGACGCACCAGACGCACCCAGACGCACCCACGCAACCCAGACGCAACCCAGACGCAACCCAGACGCAACCCAGACGCAACCCAGACGCAACCCAGACGCAACCCAGACGCAACCCAGACGCACCCAGACGCAACCCAGACGCAACCCAGACGCAACCCAGACGCAACCCAGACGCAACCCAGACGCAACCCAGACGCAACCCAGACGCAACCCCAGACGCAACCCAGACGCAACCCAGACGCAACCCAGACGCAACCCAGACGCAACCCAGACGCACCCGACGCACCCAGACGCAACCCAGACGCAACCCGACGCAACCCAGACGCAACCCAGACGCACCCAGACGCAACCCAGACGCAACCCAGACGCAACCCAGACGCAACCCAGACGCACCCAGACGCAACCCAGACGCAACCCAGACGCAACCCAGACGCCAACCCAGACGCAACCCAGACGCAACCCAGACGCAACCCGACGCACCCAGACGCACCAGACGCAACCCAGACGCAACCCAGACGCAACCCAGACGCACCCAGACGCAACCCAGACGCAACCCAGACGCAACCCAGACGCAACCCAGACGCAACCCAGACGCAACCCAGACGCAACCCGACGCAACCCAGACGCAACCCAGACGCAACCCAGACGCACCCAGACGCAACCCAGACGCCACCCAGACGCAACCCAGACGCAACCCAGACGCAACCCAGACGCAACCCAGACGCAACCCAGACCCAACCCAGACGCAACCCAGACGCAACCCAGACGCAACCCAGACGCAACCCAGACGCAACCCAGACGCAACCCAGACGCAACCCAGACCGCAACCCAGACGCAACCCAGACGCAACCCAGACGCAACCCGACGCAACCCCAGACGCAACCCAGACGCAACCCAGACGCACCCAGACGCAACCCAGACGCAACCCAGACGCAACCCAGACGCAACCCAGACGCAACCCAGACGCAACCCAGACGCAACCCAGACGCAACCCAGACGCAACCCAGACGCAACCCAGACGCAACCCAGACGCAACCCAGACGCAACCCAGACGCAACCCAGACGCACCCCAGACGCAACCCAGACGCAACCCAGACGCAACCCAGACGCAACCCAGACGCAACCCAGACGCAACCCAGACGCAACCCAGACGCAACCCAGACGCAACCCAGACGCAACCCAGACGCAACCCAGACGCAACCCAGACGCAACCCAGACGCAACCCAGACGCAACCCAGACGCAACCCAGACGCAACCCAGACGCAACCCAGACGCAACCCAGACGCAACCCAGACGCAACCCAGACGCAACCCAGACGCAACCCAGACGCAACCCAGACGCAACCCAGACGCAACCCAGACGCAACCCAGACGCAACCCAGACGCAACCCAGACGCAACCCAGACGCAACCCAGACGCAACCCAGACGCAACCCAGACGCAACCCAGACGCAACCCAGACGCAACCCAGACGCAACCCAGACGCAACCCAGACGCAACCCAGACGCAACCCAGACGCAACCCAGACGCAACCCAGACGCAACCCAGACGCAACCCAGACGCAACCCAGACGCAACCCAGACGCAACCCAGACGCAACCCAGACGCAACCCAGACGCAACCCAGACGCAACCCAGACGCAACCCAGACGCAACCCAGACGCAACCCAGACGCAACCCAGACGCAACCCAGACGCAACCCAGACGCAACCCAGACGCAACCCAGACGCAACCCAGACGCAACCCAGACGCAACCCAGACGCAACCCAGACGCAACCCAGACGCAACCCAGACGCAACCCAGACGCAACCCAGACGCAACCCAGACGCAACCCAGACGCAACCCAGACGCAACCCAGACGCAACCCAGACGCAACCCAGACGCAACCCAGACGCAACCCAGACGCAACCCAGACGCAACCCAGACGCAACCCAGACGCAACCCAGACGCAACCCAGACGCAACCCAGACGCAACCCAGACGCAACCCAGACGCAACCCAGACGCAACCCAGACGCAACCCAGACGCAACCCAGACGCAACCCAGACGCAACCCAGACGCAACCCAGACGCAACCCAGACGCAACCCAGACGCAACCCAGACGCAACCCAGACGCAACCCAGACGCAACCCAGACGCAACCCAGACGCAACCCAGACGCACCCCAGACGCAACCCAGACGCAACCCAGACGCAACCCAGACGCAACCCAGACGCAACCCAGACGCAACCCAGACGCAACCCAGACGCAACCCAGACGCAACCCAGACGCAACCCAGACGCAACCCAGACGCAACCCAGACGCAACCCAGACGCAACCCAGACGCAACCCAGACGCAACCCAGACGCAACCCAGACGCAACCCAGACGCAACCCAGACGCAACCCAGACGCAACCCAGACGCAACCCAGACGCAACCCAGACGCAACCCAGACGCAACCCAGACGCAACCCAGACGCAACCCAGACGCAACCCAGACGCAACCCAGACGCAACCCAGACGCAACCCAGACGCAACCCAGACGCAACCCAGACGCAACCCAGACGCAACCCAGACGCAACCCAGACGCAACCCAGACGCAACCCAGACGCAACCCAGACGCAACCCAGACGCAGCCCAGACGCAACCCAGACGCAACCCAGACGCAACCCAGACGCAACCCAGACGCAACCCAGACGCAACCCAGACGCAACCCAGACGCAACCCAGACGCAACCCAGACGCAACCCAGACGCAACCCAGACGCAACCCAGACGCAACCCAGACGCAACCCAGACGCAACCCAGACGCAACCCAGACGCAACCCAGACGCAACCCAGACGCAACCCAGACGCAACCCAGACGCAACCCAGACGCAACCCAGACGCAACCCAGACGCAACCCAGACGCAACCCAGACGCAACCCAGACGCAACCCAGACGCAACCCAGACGCAACCCAGACGCAACCCAGACGCAACCCAGACGCAACCCAGACGCAACCCAGACGCAACCCAGACGCAACCCAGACGCAACCCAGACGCAACCCAGACGCAACCCAGACGCAACCCAGACGCAACCCAGACGCAACCCAGACGCAACCCAGACGCAACCCAGACGCAACCCAGACGCAACCCAGACGCAACCCAGACGCAACCCAGACGCAACCCAGACGCAACCCAGACGCAACCCAGACGCAACCCAGACGCAACCCAGACGCAACCCAGACGCAACCCAGACGCAACCCAGACGCAACCCAGACGCAACCCAGACGCAACCCAGACGCAACCCAGACGCAACCCAGACGCAACCCAGACGCAACCCAGACGCAACCCAGACGCAACCCAGACGCAACCCAGACGCAACCCAGACGCAACCCAGACGCAACCCAGACGCAACCGAGACGCAACCCAGACGCAACCCAGACGCAACCCAGACGCAAGCCAGACGCAACCCAGACGCAACCCAGACGCAACCCAGACGCAACCCAGACGCAACCCAGACGCAACCCAGACGCAACCCAGACGCAACCCAGACGCAACCCAGACGCAACCCAGACGCAACCCAGACGCAACCCAGACGCAACCCAGACGCAACCCAGACGCAACCCAGACGCAACCCAGACGCAACCCAGACGCAACCCAGACGCAACCCAGACGCAACCCAGACGCAACCCAGACGCAACCCAGACGCAACCCAGACGCAACCCAGACGCAACCCAGACGCAACCCAGACGCAACCCAGACGCAACCCAGACGCAACCCAGACGCAACCCAGACGCAACCCAGACGCAACCCAGACGCAACCCAGACGCAACCCAGACGCAACCCAGACGCAACCCAGACGCAACCCAGACGCAACCCAGACGCAACCCAGACGCAACCCAGACGCAACCCAGACGCAACCCAGACGCAACCCAGACGCAACCCAGACGCAACCCAGACGCAACCCAGACGCAACCCAGACGCAACCCAGACGCAACCCAGACGCAACCCAGACGCAACCCAGACGCAACCCAGACGCAACCCAGACGCAACCCAGACGCAACCCAGACGCAACCCAGACGCAACCCAGACGCAACCCAGACGCAACCCAGACGCAACCCAGACGCAACCCAGACGCAACCCAGACGCAACCCAGACGCAACCCAGACGCAACCCAGACGCAACCCAGACGCAACCCAGACGCAACCCAGACGCAACCCAGACGCAACCCAGACGCAACCCAGACGCAACCCAGACGCAACCCAGACGCAACCCAGACGCAACCCAGACGCAACCCAGACGCAACCCAGACGCAACCCAGACGCAACCCAGACGCAACCCAGACGCAACCCAGACGCAACCCAGACGCAACCCAGACGCAACCCAGACGCAACCCAGACGCAACCCAGACGCAACCCAGACGCAACCCAGACGCAACCCAGACGCAACCCAGACGCAACCCAGACGCAACCCAGACGCAACCCAGACGCAACCCAGACGCAACCCAGACGCAACCCAGACGCAACCCAGACGCAACCCAGACGCAACCCAGACGCAACCCAGACGCAACCCAGACGCAACCCAGACGCAACCCAGACGCAACCCAGACGCAACCCAGACGCAACCCAGACGCAACCCAGACGCAACCCAGACGCAACCCAGACGCAACCCAGACGCAACCCAGACGCAACCCAGACGCAACCCAGACGCAACCCAGACGCAACCCAGACGCAACCCAGACGCAACCCAGACGCAACCCAGACGCAACCCAGACGCAACCCAGACGCAACCCAGACGCAACCCAGACGCAACCCAGACGCAACCCAGACGCAACCCAGACGCAACCCAGACGCAACCCAGACGCAACCCAGACGCAACCCAGACGCAACCCAGACGCAACCCAGACGCAACCCAGACGCAACCCAGACGCAACCCAGACGCAACCCAGACGCAACCCAGACGCAACCCAGACGCAACCCAGACGCAACCCAGACGCAACCCAGACGCAACCCAGACGCAACCCAGACGCAACCCAGACGCAACCCAGACGCAACCCAGACGCAACCCAGACGCAACCCAGACGCAACCCAGACGCAACCCAGACGCAACCCAGACGCAACCCAGACGCAACCCAGACGCAACCCAGACGCAACCCAGACGCAACCCAGACGCAACCCAGACGCAACCCAGACGCAACCCAGACGCAACCCAGACGCAACCCAGACGCAACCCAGACGCAACCCAGACGCAACCCAGACGCAACCCAGACGCAACCCAGACGCAACCCAGACGCAACCCAGACGCAACCCAGACGCAACCCAGACGCAACCCAGACGCAACCCAGACGCAACCCAGACGCAACCCAGACGCAACCCAGACGCAACCCAGACGCAACCCAGACGCAACCCAGACGCAACCCAGACGCAACCCAGACGCAACCCAGACGCAACCCAGACGCAACCCAGACGCAACCCAGACGCAACCCAGACGCAACCCAGACGCAACCCAGACGCAACCCAGACGCAACCCAGACGCAACCCAGACGCAACCCAGACGCAACCCAGACGCAACCCAGACGCAACCCAGACGCAACCCAGACGCAACCCAGACGCAACCCAGACGCAACCCAGACGCAACCCAGACGCAACCCAGACGCAACCCAGACGCAACCCAGACGCAACCCAGACGCAACCCAGACGCAACCCAGACGCAACCCAGACGCAACCCAGACGCAACCCAGACGCAACCCAGACGCAACCCAGACGCAACCCAGACGCAACCCAGACGCAACCCAGACGCAACCCAGACGCAACCCAGACGCAACCCAGACGCAACCCAGACGCAACCCAGACGCAACCCAGACGCAACCCAGACGCAACCCAGACGCAACCCAGACGCAACCCAGACGCAACCCAGACGCAACCCAGACGCAACCCAGACGCAACCCAGACGCAACCCAGACGCAACCCAGACGCAACCCAGACGCAACCCAGACGCAACCCAGACGCAACCCAGACGCAACCCAGACGCAACCCAGACGCAACCCAGACGCAACCCAGACGCAACCCAGACGCAACCCAGACGCAACCCAGACGCAACCCAGACGCAACCCAGACGCAACCCAGACGCAACCCAGACGCAACCCAGACGCAACCCAGACGCAACCCAGACGCAACCCAGACGCAACCCAGACGCAACCCAGACGCAACCCAGACGCAACCCAGACGCAACCCAGACGCAACCCAGACGCAACCCAGACGCAACCCAGACGCAACCCAGACGCAACCCAGACGCAACCCAGACGCAACCCAGACGCAACCCAGACGCAACCCAGACGCAACCCAGACGCAACCCAGACGCAACCCAGACGCAACCCAGACGCAACCCAGACGCAACCCAGACGCAACCCAGACGCAACCCAGACGCAACCCAGACGCAACCCAGACGCAACCCAGACGCAACCCAGACGCAACCCAGACGCAACCCAGACGCAACCCAGACGCAACCCAGACGCAACCCAGACGCAACCCAGACGCAACCCAGACGCAACCCAGACGCAACCCAGACGCAACCCAGACGCAACCCAGACGCAACCCAGACGCAACCCAGACGCAACCCAGACGCAACCCAGACGCAACCCAGACGCAACCCAGACGCAACCCAGACGCAACCCAGACGCAACCCAGACGCAACCCAGACGCAACCCAGACGCAACCCAGACGCAACCCAGACGCAACCCAGACGCAACCCAGACGCAACCCAGACGCAACCCAGACGCAACCCAGACGCAACCCAGACGCAACCCAGACGCAACCCAGACGCAACCCAGACGCAACCCAGACGCAACCCAGACGCAACCCAGACGCAACCCAGACGCAACCCAGACGCAACCCAGACGCAACCCAGACGCAACCCAGACGCAACCCAGACGCAACCCAGACGCAACCCAGACGCAACCCAGACGCAACCCAGACGCAACCCAGACGCAACCCAGACGCAACCCAGACGCAACCCAGACGCAACCCAGACGCAACCCAGACGCAACCCAGACGCAACCCAGACGCAACCCAGACGCAACCCAGACGCAACCCAGACGCAACCCAGACGCAACCCAGACGCAACCCAGACGCAACCCAGACGCAACCCAGACGCAACCCAGACGCAACCCAGACGCAACCCAGACGCAACCCAGACGCAACCCAGACGCAACCCAGACGCAACCCAGACGCAACCCAGACGCAACCCAGACGCAACCCAGACGCAACCCAGACGCAACCCAGACGCAACCCAGACGCAACCCAGACGCAACCCAGACGCAACCCAGACGCAACCCAGACGCAACCCAGACGCAACCCAGACGCAACCCAGACGCAACCCAGACGCAACCCAGACGCAACCCAGACGCAACCCAGACGCAACCCAGACGCAACCCAGACGCAACCCAGACGCAACCCAGACGCAACCCAGACGCAACCCAGACGCAACCCAGACGCAACCCAGACGCAACCCAGACGCAACCCAGACGCAACCCAGACGCAACCCAGACGCAACCCAGACGCAACCCAGACGCAACCCAGACGCAACCCAGACGCAACCCAGACGCAACCCAGACGCAACCCAGACGCAACCCAGACGCAACCCAGACGCAACCCAGACGCAACCCAGACGCAACCCAGACGCAACCCAGACGCAACCCAGACGCAACCCAGACGCAACCCAGACGCAACCCAGACGCAACCCAGACGCAACCCAGACGCAACCCAGACGCAACCCAGACGCAACCCAGACGCAACCCAGACGCAACCCAGACGCAACCCAGACGCAACCCAGACGCAACCCAGACGCAACCCAGACGCAACCCAGACGCAACCCAGACGCAACCCAGACGCAACCCAGACGCAACCCAGACGCAACCCAGACGCAACCCAGACGCAACCCAGACGCAACCCAGACGCAACCCAGACGCAACCCAGACGCAACCCAGACGCAACCCAGACGCAACCCAGACGCAACCCAGACGCAACCCAGACGCAACCCAGACGCAACCCAGACGCAACCCAGACGCAACCCAGACGCAACCCAGACGCAACCCAGACGCAACCCAGACGCAACCCAGACGCAACCCAGACGCAACCCAGACGCAACCCAGACGCAACCCAGACGCAACCCAGACGCAACCCAGACGCAACCCAGACGCAACCCAGACGCAACCCAGACGCAACCCAGACGCAACCCAGACGCAACCCAGACGCAACCCAGACGCAACCCAGACGCAACCCAGACGCAACCCAGACGCAACCCAGACGCAACCCAGACGCAACCCAGACGCAACCCAGACGCAACCCAGACGCAACCCAGACGCAACCCAGACGCAACCCAGACGCAACCCAGACGCAACCCAGACGCAACCCAGACGCAACCCAGACGCAACCCAGACGCAACCCAGACGCAACCCAGACGCAACCCAGACGCAACCCAGACGCAACCCAGACGCAACCCAGACGCAACCCAGACGCAACCCAGACGCAACCCAGACGCAACCCAGACGCAACCCAGACGCAACCCAGACGCAACCCAGACGCAACCCAGACGCAACCCAGACGCAACCCAGACGCAACCCAGACGCAACCCAGACGCAACCCAGACGCAACCCAGACGCAACCCAGACGCAACCCAGACGCTATAATCATCATAATCATCGTTGTTATCGTCGTTAATATCGTCGTTATTTTGTCATAAACATCGTCGCTAATGTCGTCGTTATTATCGTCATTATCATCGTTGTTATCGTCCTTATCATCCTCTTAATTATCGTCGTTAATATCGTCGTTATTTTGTCATAATCATCGTCGTTAAAGTCGTCGTTATTATCGACATTATCTTCGTTGTTATCGTCATAATTATCATCGTTAATATCGTCGTTATTATTGTCATTATCTTCTTTTTATTGTCTTTATTATCGTCGTTAATATCGTCGTTATTATCGTCGTTAATATCGTCGTTAATATCGTCATTATCATCGTTGTTATCGTCCTTATTATCCTCATAATTATCGTCGTTAATATCGTCGTTATTTTGTCACAATCATCGTCGTTAATGTCGTCGTTATTATCGTCATTATCATCGTTGTTATCGTCCTTATCATCCTCATAATTATCGTCGTTAATATCGTCGTTATTTTGTCATTATCATCGTCGTTAAAGTCGTCGTTATTATCGACATTATCTACGTTGTTATCGTCATAAATATCATCGATAATATCGTCGTTATTATTGTCATTATCTTCTTTTTATCGTCGTTAATATCGTCGTTATTATCGTCGTTAATATCGTCGTTAATATCGTCATTATCATCGTTGTTATCGTCCTTATTATCCTCATAATTATCGTCGTTAATATCGTCGTTATTTTGTCATAATCATCGTCGTTAATGTCGTCGATATTATCGTCATTATCTACGTTGTTATCGTCATAAATATCATCGATAATATCGTCGTTATTATTGTCATTATCTTCTTTTTATCGTCGTTAATATCGTCGTTATTATCGTCGTTAATATCGTCGTTAATATCGTCATTATCATCGTTGTTATCGTCCTTATTATCCTCATAATTATCGTCGTTAATATCGTCGTTATTTTGTCATAATCATCGTCGTTAATGTCGTCGATATTATCGTCATTATCTACGTTGTTATCGTCATAAATATCATCGATAATATCGTCGTTATTATTGTCATTATCTTCTTTTTATCGTCGTTATTATCGTCGTTAATATCGTCGTTAATATCGTCATTATCATCGTTGTTATCGTCCTTATTATCCTCATAATTATCGTCGTTAATATCGTCGTTATTATTGGCATTATCTTCTTCTTATCGTCGTTATTATCGTCGTTAATATCGTCGTTATTATCGTCGTTATTATCGTCGTTAATATCGTCGTTAATATCGTCATTATCATCGTTGTTATCGTCCTTATTATCCTCATAATTATCGTCGTTAATATCGTCGTTATTTTGTCACAATCATCGTCGTTAATGTCGTCGTTATTATCGTCATTATCATCGTTGTTATCGTCCTTATCATCCTCATAATTATCGTCGTTAATATCGTCGTTATTTTGTCATAATCATCGTCGTT
Organism: Dolichovespula media; assembly: GCA_911387685.1. Classification (NCBI taxonomy): domain Eukaryota; kingdom Metazoa; phylum Arthropoda; class Insecta; order Hymenoptera; family Vespidae; genus Dolichovespula; species Dolichovespula media. Next base: position 10,822 of record CAJVQJ010000110.1, read on the forward strand.
AATGTCGTCGTTATTATCGTCATTATCTACGTTGTTATCGTCATAAATATCATCGTTAATATCGTCGTTATTATTGTCATTATCTTCTTTTTATTGTCTTTATTATCGTCGTTAATATCGTCGTTATTATCGTTGATGATAATGACGATATTAACGACGATATTAACGACGATAATAACGACGTTAATAACGACGATAAAAAGAAGATAATGACAATAATAACGACGATATTATCGATGATATTTATGACGATAACAACGTAGATAATGACGATAATAACGACGACATTATGACGATGATTATGACAAAATAACGACGATATTAACGACGATAATTATGAGGATAATAAGGACGATAACAACGATGATAATGACGATATTAACGACGATATTAACGACGATAATAACGACGATATTAACGACGATAATAAAGACAATAAAAAGAAGATAATGACAATAATAACGACGATATTATCGATGATATTTATGACGATAACAACGCAGATAATGACGATAATAACGACGACATTAACGACGACGATTATGACAAAATAACGACGATATTAACGACGATAATTATGAGGATAATAAGGACGATAACAACGATGATAATGACGATATTAACGACGATATTAACGACGATAATAACGACGATATTAACGACGATAATAAAGACAATAAAAAGAAGATAATGACAATAATAACGACGATATTATCGATGTTATTTATGACGATAACAACGCAGATAATGACGATAATAACGACGACATTAACGACGACGATTATGACAAAATAACGACGATATTAACGACGATAATTATGAGGATAATAAGGACGATAACAACGATGATAATGACGATATTAACGACGATATTAACGACGATAATAACGACGATATTAACGACGATAATAAAGACAATAAAAAGAAGATAATGACAATAATAACGACGATATTAAAGATAATATTTATGACGATAACAACGTAGATAATGACGATAATAACGACGACATTAACGACGATGATTATGACAAAATAACGACGATATTAACGACGATAATTATGAGGATGATAAGGACGATAACAACGATGATAATGACGATATTAACGACGACATTAACGACGAAGATTGTGACAAAATAACGACGATATTAACGACGATAATTATGAGGATAATAAGGACGATAACAACGATTATAATGACGATATTAACGACGATATTAACGACGATATTAACGACGATAATAACGACGTTAAAAACGACGATAAAAAGAAGATAATGACAATAATAACGACGATATTATCGATGATATTTATGACGATAACAACGTAGATAATGACGATAATAACGACGACATTAACGACGATGATTATGACAAAATAACGACGATATTAACGACGATAATTATGAGGATAATAAGGACGATAACAACGATTATAATGACGATATTAACGACGATATTAACGACGATAATAACGACGTTAATAACGACGATAAAAAGAAGATAATGACAATAATAACGACGATATTATCGATGATATTTATGACGATAACAACGTAGATATTGACGATAATAACGACGACATTAACGACGATGATTATGACAAAATAACGACGATATTAACGACGATAATTATGAGGATAATAAGGACGATAACAACGATGATAATGACGATATTAACGACGATATTAACGACGATAATAACGACGATATTAACGACGATAGTAAAGACAATAAAAAGAAGATAATGACAATAATAACGACGATATTATCGATGTTATTTATGACGATAACAACGTAGATAATGACGATAATAACGACGACATTAACGACGACGATTATGACAAAATAACGACGATATTAACGACGATAATTATGAGGATAATAAGGACGATAACAACGATGATAATGACGATATTAACGACGATATTAACGACGATAATAACGACGATATTAACGACGATAATAAAGACAATAAAAAGAAGATAATGACAATAATAACGACGATATTAAAGATAATATTTATGACGATAACAACGTAGATAATGACGATAATAACGACGACATTAACGACGATGATTATGACAAAATAACGACGATATAACGACGATAATTATGAGGATGATAAGGACGATAACAACGATGATAATGACGATATTAACGGGTGTATCATCGTTGTGACGATAATAACGACGACATTAACGACGAAGATTGTGACAAAATAACGACGATATTAACGACGATAATTATGAGGATAATAAGGACGATAACAACGATTATAATGACGATATTAACGACGATATTAACGACGATAATAACGACGTTAAAAACGACGATAAAAAGAAGATAATGACAATAATAACGACGATATTATCGATGATATTTATGACGATAACAACGTAGATAATGACGATAATAACGACGACATTAACGACGATGATTATGACAAAATAACGACGATATTAACGACGATAATTATGAGGATGATAAGGACGATAACAACGATGATAATGACGATATTAACGACGATATTAACGACGATAATAACGACGTTAATAACGACGATAAAAAGAAGATAATGACAATAATAACGACGATATTATCGATGATATTTATGACGATAACAACGTAGATAATGACGATAATAACGACGACATTAACGACGATGATTATGACAAAATAACGACGATATTAACGACGATAATTATGAGGATAATAAGGACGATAACAACGATTATAATGACGATATTAACGACGATATTAACGACGATAATAACGACGTTAATAACGACGATAAAAAGAAGATAATGACAATAATAACGACGATATTATCGATGATATTTATGACGATAACAACGTAGATAATGACGATAATAACGACGACATTAACGACGATGATTATGACAAAATAACGACGATATTAACGACGATAATTATGAGGATAATAAGGACGATAACAACGATGATAATGACGATATTAAACGACGATATTAACGACGATAATAACGACGATATTAACGACGATAATAAAGACAATAAAAAGAAGATAATGACAATAATAACGACGATATTATCGATGTTATTTATGACGATAACAACGTAGATAATGACGATAATAACGACGACATTAACGACGACGATTATGACAAAATAACGACGATATTAACGACGATAATTATGAGGATAATAAGGACGATAACAACGATGATAATGACGATATTAACGACGATATTAACGACGATAATAACGACGATATTAACGACGATAATAAAGACAATAAAAAGAAGATAATGACAATAATAACGACGATATTAAAGATAATATTTATGACGATAACAACGTAGATAATGACGATAATAACGACGACATTAACGACGATGATTATGACAAAATAACGACGATATTAACGACGATAATTATGAGGATGATAAGGACGATAACAACGATGATAATGACGATATTAACGACGACATTAACGACGAAGATTGTGACAAAATAACGACGATATTAACGACGATAATTATGAGGATAATAAGGACGATAACAACGATTATAATGACGATATTAACGACGATATTAACGACGATAATAACGACGTTAAAAACGACGATAAAAAGAAGATAATGACAATAATAACGACGATATTATCGATGATATTTATGACGATAACAACGTAGATAATGACGATAATAACGACGACATTAACGACGATGATTATGACAAAATAACGACGATATTAACGACGATAATTATGAGGATGATAAGGACGATAACAACGATGATAATGACGATATTAACGACGATATTAACGACGATAATAACGACGTTAATAACGACGATAAAAAGAAGATAATGACAATAATAACGACGATATTATCGATGATATTTATGACGATAACAACGTAGATAATGACGATAATAACGACGACATTAACGACGATGATTATGACAAAATAACGACGATATTAACGACGATAATTATGAGGATAATAAGGACGATAACAACGATGATAATGACGATATTAACGACGATATTAACGACGATAATAACGACGATATTAACGACGATAATGAAGACAATAAAAAGAAGATAATGACAATAATAACGACGATATTAACGATAATATTTATGACGATAACAACGTAGATAATGACGATAATAACGACGACATTAACGACGATGATTATGACAAAATAACGGCGATATTAACGACGATAATTATGAGGATGATAAGGACGATAACAACGATGATAATGACGATATTAACGACGACATTAACGACGAAGATTGTGACAAAATAACGACGATATTAACGACGATAATTATGAGGATAATAAGGACGATAACAACGATGATAATAACGATATTAACGACGATAATAACGACGATATTAACGACGATAATAACGACGTTAATAACGACGATAATAACGACGTTAAAAAGGACGATAAAAAGAAGATAATGACAATAATAACGACGATATTATCGATGATATTTATGACGATAACAACGTAGATAATGACGATAATAACGACGACATTAACGACGATGATTATGACAAAATAACGACGATATTATCGACGATAATTATGAGGATAATAAGGACGATAACAACGATGATAATGACGATATTAACGACGATATTAACGACGATATTAACGACGATAATAACGACGTTAAAAACGACGATAAAAAGAAGATAATGACAATAATAACGACGATATTATCGATGATATTTATGACGATAACAACGTAGATAATGACGATAATAACGACGACATTAACGACGATGATTATGACAAAATAACGACGATATTAACGACGATAATTATGAGGATAATAAGGACGATAACAACGATTATAATGACGATATTAACGACGATATTAACGACGATAATAACGACGTTAATAACGACGATAAAAAGAAGATAATGACAATAATAACGACGATATTATCGATGATATTTATGACGATAACAACGTAGATAATGACGATAATAACGACGACATTAACGACGATGATTATGACAAAATAACGACGATATTAACGACGATAATTATGAGGATAATAAGGACGATAACAACGATGATAATGACGATATTAACGACGATATTAACGACGATAATAACGACGATAATAAAGACAATAAAAAGAAGATAATGACAATAATAACGACGATATTAACGATAATATTTATGACGATAACAACGTAGATAATGACGAAAATAACGACGACATTAACGACGATGATTATGACAAAATAACGGCGATATTAACGACGATAATTATGAGGATGATAAGGACGATAACAACGATGATAATGACGATATTAACGACGACATTAACGACGAAGATTGTGACAAAATAACGACGATATTAACGACGATAATTATGAGGATAATAAGGACGATAACAACGATGATAATAACGATATTAACGACGATAATAACGACGATATTAACGACGATAATAACGACGTTAATAACGACGATAAAAAGAAGATAATGACAATAATAACGACGATATTATCGATGATATTTATGACGATAACAACGTAGATAATGACGATAATAACGACGACATTAACGACGATGATTATGACAAAATAACGACGATATTAACGACGATAATTATGAGGATAATAAGGACGATAACAACGATGATAATGACGATATTAACGACGATATTAACGACGATAATAACGACGATATTAACGACGATAATAAAGACAATAAAAAGAAGATAATGACAATAATAACGACGATATTAACGATAATATTTATGCTGATAACAACGTAGATAATGACGATAATAACGACGACATTAACGACGATGATTATGACAAAATAACGACGATATTAACGACGATAATTATGAGGATGATAAGGACGATAACAACGATGATAATGACGATAATAACGACGACATTAACGACGATGATTGTGACAAAATAACGACGATATTAACGACGATAATTATGAGGATAATAAGGACGATAACAACGATGATAATGACGATATTAACGACGATAATAACGACGATATTAACGACGATATTAACGTCGATAAAAAGAAGATAATGACAATAATAACGACGATATTAACGATGATAATTATGACGATAACAACGAAGATAATGACGATAATAACGACGACATTATCGTCGATGATTATGACAAAATAACGACGATATTAACGACGATAATTATGAGGATGATAAGGACGATAACAACGATGATAATGACGATATTAACGACGATATTAACGACGATAATAACGACGATATTAACGACGATAATAAAGACAATAAAAAGAAGATAATTACAATAATAACGACGATATTAACGATAATATTTATGACGATAACAACGTAGATAATGACGAAAATAACGACGACATTAACGACGATGATTATGACAAAATAACGGCGATATTAACGACGATAATTATGAGGATGATAGGACGATAACAACGATGATAATGACGATAATAACGACGACATTAACGACGATGATTGTGACAAAATAACGACGATATTAACGACGATAATTATGAGGATAATAAGGACGATAACAACGATGATAATGACGATATTAACGACGATAATAACGACGATATTAACGACGATAATAAAGACAATAAAAAGAAGATAATGACAATAATAACGACGATATTAAAGATAATATTTATGACGATAACAACGTAGATAATGACGATAATAACGACGACATTAACGACGATGATTATGACAAAATAACGACGATATTAACGACGATAATTATGAGGATGATAAGGACGATAACAACGATGATAATGACGATATTAACGACGATATTAACGACGATAATAACGACGTTAATAACGACGATAAAAAGAAGATAATGACAATAATAACGACGATATTATCGATGATATTTATGACGATAACAACGTAGATAATGACGATAATAACGACGACATTAACGACGATGATTATGACAAAATAACGACGATATTAACGACGATAATTATGAGGATAATAAGGACGATAACAACGATGATAATGACGATATTAACGACGATATTAACGACGATAATAACGACGATATTAACGACGATAATGAAGACAATAAAAAGAAGATAATGACAATAATAACGACGATATTAACGATAATATTTATGACGATAACAACGTAGATAATGACGATAATAACGACGACATAAACGACGATGATTATGACAAAATAACGGCGATATTAACGACGATAATTATGAGGATGATAAGGACGATAACAACGATGATAATGACGATATTAACGACGACATTAACGACGAAGATTGTGACAAAATAACGACGATATTAACGACGATAATTATGAGGATAATAAGGACGATAACAACGATGATAATAACGATATTAACGACGATAATAACGACGATATTAACGACGATAATAACGACGTTAATAACGACGATAATAACGACGTTAAAAACGACGATAAAAAGAAGATAATGACAATAATAACGACGATATTATCGATGATATTTATGACGATAACAACGTAGATAATGACGATAATAACGACGACATTAACGACGATGATTATGACAAAATAACGACGATATTATCGACGATAATTATGAGGATAATAAGGACGATAACAACGATGATAATGACGATATTAACGACGATATTAACGACGATAATAACGACGTTAAAAACGACGATAAAAAGAAGATAATGACAATAATAACGACGATATTATCGATGATATTTATGACGATAACAACGTAGATAATGACGATAATAACGACGACATTAACGACGATGATTATGACAAAATAACGACGATATTAACGACGATAATTATGAGGATAATAAGGACGATAACAACGATTATAATGACGATATTAACGACGATATTAACGACGATAATAACGACGTTAAAAACGACGATAAAAAGAAGATAATGACAATAATAACGACGATATTATCGATGATATTTATGACGATAACAACGTAGATAATGACGATAATAACGACGACATTAACGACGATGATTATGACAAAATAACGACGATATTAACGACGATAATTATGAGGATAATAAGGACGATAACAACGATGATAATGACGATATTAACGACGATATTAACGACGATAATAACGACGATAATAAAGACAATAAAAGAAGATAATGACAATAATAACGACGATATTAACGATAATATTTATGACGATAACAACGTAGATAATGACGAAAATAACGACGACATTAACGACGATGATTATGACAAAATAACGGCGATATTAACGACGATAATTATGAGGATGATAAGAACGATAACAACGATGATAATGACGATATTAACGACGACATTAACGACGAAGATTGTGACAAAATAACGACGATATTAACGACGATAATTATGAGGATAATAAGGACGATAACAACGATGATAATAACGATATTAACGACGATAATAACGACGATATTAACGACGATAATAACGACGTTAATAACGACGATAAAAAGAAGATAATGACAATAATAACGACGATATTATCGATGATATTTATGACGATAACAACGTAGATAATGACGATAATAACGACGACATTAACGACGATGATTATGACAAAATAACGACGATATTAACGACGATAATTATGAGGATAATAAGGACGATAACAACGATGATAATGACGATATTAACGACGATATTAACGACGATAATAACGACGATATTAACGACGATAATAAAGACAATAAAAAGAAGATAATGACAATAATAACGACGATATTAACGATAATATTTATGACGATAACAACGTAGATAATGACGATAATAACGACGACATTAACGACGATGATTATGACAAAATAACGACGATATTAACGACGATAATTATGAGGATGATAAGGACGATAACAACGATGATAATGACGATAATAACGACGACATTAACGACGATGATTGTGACAAAATAACGACGATATTAACGACGATAATTATGAGGATAATAAGGACGATAACAACGATGATAATGACGATATTAACGACGATAATAACGACGATATTAACGACGATATTAACGTCGATAAAAAGAAGATAATGACAATAATAACGACGATATTAACGATGATAATTATGACGATAACAACGAAGATAATGACGATAATAACGACGACATTATCGTCGATGATTATGACAAAATAACGACGATATTAACGACGATAATTATGAGGATGATAAGGATGATAACAACGATGATAATGACGATAATAACGACGACATTAACGACGATGTTTATGACAAAATAACGACGATATTAACGACGATAATTATGAGGATAATAAGGACGATAACAACGATTATAATGACGATATTAACGACGATATTAACGACGATAATAACGACGTTAAAAACGACGATAAAAAGAAGATAATGACAATAATAACGACGATATTATCGATGATATTTATGACGATAACAACGTAGATAATGACGATAATAACGACGACATTAACGACGATGATTATGACAAAATAACGACGATATTAACGACGATAATTATGAGGATAATAAGGACGATAACAACGATGATAATGACGATATTAACGACGATATTAACGACGATAATAACGACGATATTAACGACGATAATAAAGACAATAAAAAGAAGATAATTACAATAATAACGACGATATTAACGATAATATTTATGACGATAACAACGTAGATAATGACGAAAATAACGACGACATTAACGACGATGATTATGACAAAATAACGACGATATTAACGACGATAATTATGAGGATGATAGGACGATAACAACGATGATAATGACGATAATAACGACGACATTAACGACGATGATTGTGACAAAATAACGACGATATTAACGACGATAATTATGAGGATAATAAGGACGATAACAACGATGATAATGACGATATTAACGACGATAATAACGACGATATTAACGACGATAATAAAGACAATAAAAAGAAGATAATGACAATAATAACGACGATATTAAAGATAATATTTATGACGATAACAACGTAGATAATGACGATAATAACGACGACATTAACGACGATGATTATGACAAAATAACGACGATATTAACGACGATAATTATGAGGATGATAAGGACGATAACAACGATGATAATGACGATAATAACGACGACATTAGCGACGATGTTTATGACAAAATAACGACGATATTAACGACGATAATTATGAGGATAATAAGGACGATAACAACGATTATAATGACGATATTAACGACGATATTAACGACGATAATAACGACGTTAAAAACGACGATAAAAAGAAGATAATGACAATAATAACGACGATATTATCGATGATATTTATGACGATAACAACGTAGATAATGACGATAATAACGACGACATTAACGACGATGATTATGACAAAATAACGACGATATTAACGACGATAATTATGAGGATGATAAGGACGATAACAACGATGATAATGACGATATTAACGACGATATTAACGACGATAATAACGACGTTAATAACGACGATAAAAAGAAGATAATGACAATAATAACGACGATATTATCGATGATATTTATGACGATAACAACGTAGATAATGACGATAATAACGACGACATTAACGACGATGATTATGACAAAATAACGACGATATTATCGACGATAATTATGAGGATAATAAGGACGATAACAACGATGATAATGACGATATTAACGACGATATTAACGACGATATTAACGACGATAATAACGACGTTAAAAACGACGATAAAAAGAAGATAATGACAATAATAACGACGATATTATCGATGATATTTATGACGATAACAACGTAGATAATGACGATAATAACGACGACATTAACGACGATGATTATGACAAAATAACGACGATATTAACGACGATAATTATGAGGATAATAAGGACGATAACAACGATTATAATGACGATATTAACGACGATATTAACGACGATAATAACGACGTTAAAAACGACGATAAAAAGAAGATAATGACAATAATAACGACGATATTATCGATGATATTTATGACGATAACAACGTAGATAATGACGATAATAACGACGACATTAACGACGATGATTATGACAAAATAACGACGATATTAACGACGATAATTATGAGGATAATAAGGACGATAACAACGATGATAATGACGATATTAACGACGATATTAACGACGATAATAACGACGATAATAAAGACAATAAAAAGAAGATAATGACAATAATAACGACGATATTAACGATAATATTTATGACGATAACAACGTAGATAATGACGAAAATAACGACGACATTAACGACGATGATTATGACAAAATAACGGCGATATTAACGACGATAATTATGAGGATGATAAGGACGATAACAACGATGATAATGACGATATTAACGACGACATTAACGACGAAGATTGTGACAAAATAACGACGATATTAACGACGATAATTATGAGGATAATAAGGACGATAACAACGATGATAATAACGATATTAACGACGATAATAACGACGATATTAACGACGATAATAACGACGTTAATAACGACGATAAAAAGAAGATAATGACAATAATAACGACGATATTATCGATGATATTTATGACGATAACAACGTAGATAATGACGATAATAACGACGACATTAACGACGATGATTATGACAAAATAACGACGATATTAACGACGATAATTATGAGGATAATAAGGACGATAACAACGATGATAATGACGATATTAACGACGATATTAACGACGATAATAACGACGATATTAACGACGATAATAAAGACAATAAAAAGAAGATAATGACAATAATAACGACGATATTAACGATAATATTTATGACGATAACAACGTAGATAATGACGATAATAACGACGACATTAACGACGATGATTATGACAAAATAACGACGATATTAACGACGATAATTATGAGGATGATAAGGACGATAACAACGATGATAATGACGATAATAACGACGACATTAACGACGATGATTGTGACAAAATAACGACGATATTAACGACGATAATTATGAGGATAATAAGGACGATAACAACGATGATAATGACGATATTAACGACGATAATAACGACGATATTAACGACGATATTAACGTCGATAAAAAGAAGATAATGACAATAATAACGACGATATTAACGATGATAATTATGACGATAACAACGAAGATAATGACGATAATAACGACGACATTATCGTCGATGATTATGACAAAATAACGACGATATTAACGACGATAATTATGAGGATGATAAGGATGATAACAACGATGATAATGACGATAATAACGACGACATTAACGACGATGTTTATGACAAAATAACGACGATATTAACGACGATAATTATGAGGATAATAAGGACGATAACAACGATTATAATGACGATATTAACGACGATATTAACGACGATAATAACGACGTTAAAAACGACGATAAAAAGAAGATAATGACAATAATAACGACGATATTATCGATGATATTTATGACGATAACAACGTAGATAATGACGATAATAACGACGACATTAACGACGATGATTATGACAAAATAACGACGATATTAACGACGATAATTATGAGGATAATAAGGACGATAACAACGATGATAATGACGATATTAACGACGATATTAACGACGATAATAACGACGATATTAACGACGATAATAAAGACAATAAAAAGAAGATAATTACAATAATAACGACGATATTAACGATAATATTTATGACGATAACAACGTAGATAATGACGAAAATAACGACGACATTAACGACGATGATTATGACAAAATAACGGCGATATTAACGACGATAATTATGAGGATGATAGGACGATAACAACGATGATAATGACGATAATAACGACGACATTAACGACGATGATTGTGACAAAATAACGACGATATTAACGACGATAATTATGAGGATAATAAGGACGATAACAACGATGATAATGACGATATTAACGACGATAATAACGACGATATTAACGACGATAATAAAGACAATAAAAAGAAGATAATGACAATAATAACGACGATATTAAAGATAATATTTATGACGATAACAACGTAGATAATGACGATAATAACGACGACATTAACGACGATGATTATGACAAAATAACGACGATATTAACGACGATAATTATGAGGATGATAAGGACGATAACAACGATGATAATGACGATAATAACGACGACATTAGCGACGATGTTTATGACAAAATAACGACGATATTAACGACGATAATTATGAGGATAATAAGGACGATAACAACGATTATAATGACGATATTAACGACGATATTAACGACGATAATAACGACGTTAAAAACGACGATAAAAAGAAGATAATGACAATAATAACGACGATATTATCGATGATATTTATGACGATAACAACGTAGATAATGACGATAATAACGACGACATTAACGACGATGATTATGACAAAATAACGACGATATTAACGACGATAATTATGAGGATGATAAGGACGATAACAACGATGATAATGACGATATTAACGACGATATTAACGACGATAATAACGACGTTAATAACGACGATAAAAAGAAGATAATGACAATAATAACGACGATATTATCGATGATATTTATGACGATAACAACGTAGATAATGACGATAATAACGACGACATTAACGACGATGATTATGACAAAATAACGACGATATTAACGACGATAATTATGAGGATAATAAGGACGATAACAACGATGATAATGACGATATTAACGACGATATTAACGACGATAATAACGACGATATTAACGACGATAATGAAGACAATAAAAAGAAGATAATGACAATAATAACGACGATATTAACGATAATATTTATGACGATAACAACGTAGATAATGACGATAATAACGACGACATAAACGACGATGATTATGACAAAATAACGGCGATATTAACGACGATAATTATGAGGATGATAAGGACGATAACAACGATGATAATGACGATATTAACGACGACATTAACGACGAAGATTGTGACAAAATAACGACGATATTAACGACGATAATTATGAGGATAATAAGGACGATAACAACGATGATAATAACGATATTAACGACGATAATAACGACGATATTAACGACGATAATAACGACGTTAATAACGACGATAATAACGACGTTAAAAACGACGATAAAAAGAAGATAATGACAATAATAACGACGATATTATCGATGATATTTATGACGATAACAACGTAGATAATGACGATAATAACGACGACATTAACGACGATGATTATGACAAAATAACGACGATATTATCGACGATAATTATGAGGATAATAAGGACGATAACAACGATGATAATGACGATATTAACGACGATATTAACGACGATATTAACGACGATAATAACGACGTTAAAAACGACGATAAAAAGAAGATAATGACAATAATAACGACGATATTATCGATGATATTTATGACGATAACAACGTAGATAATGACGATAATAACGACGACATTAACGACGATGATTATGACAAAATAACGACGATATTAACGACGATAATTATGAGGATAATAAGGACGATAACAACGATTATAATGACGATATTAACGACGATATTAACGACGATAATAACGACGTTAAAAACGACGATAAAAAGAAGATAATGACAATAATAACGACGATATTATCGATGATATTTATGACGATAACAACGTAGATAATGACGATAATAACGACGACATTAACGACGATGATTATGACAAAATAACGACGATATTAACGACGATAATTATGAGGATAATAAGGACGATAACAACGATGATAATGACGATAATAACGACGATATTAACGACGATAATAACGACGATAATAAAGACAATAAAAAGAAGATAATGACAATAATAACGACGATATTAACGATAATATTTATGACGATAACAACGTAGATAATGACGAAAATAACGACGACATTAACGACGATGATTATAACAAAATAACGGCGATATTAACGACGATAATTATGAGGATGATAAGGACGATAACAACGATGATAATGACGATATTAACGACGACATTAACGACGAAGATTGTGACAAAATAACGACGATATTAACGACGATAATTATGAGGATAATAAGGACGATAACAACGATGATAATAACGATATTAACGACGATAATAACGACGATATTAACGACGATAATAACGACGTTAATAACGACGATAAAAAGAAGATAATGACAATAATAACGACGATATTATCGATGATATTTATGACGATAACAACGTAGATAATGACGATAATAACGACGACATTAACGACGATGATTATGACAAAATAACGACGATATTAACGACGATAATTATGAGGATAATAAGGACGATAACAACGATGATAATGACGATATTAACGACGATATTAACGACGATAATAACGACGATATTAACGACGATAATAAAGACAATAAAAAGAAGATAATGACAATAATAACGACGATATTAACGATAATATTTATGACGATAACAACGTAGATAATGACGATAATAACGACGACATTAACGACGATGATTATGACAAAATAACGACGATATTAACGACGATAATTATGAGGATGATAAGGACGATAACAACGATGATAATGACGATAATAACGACGACATTAACGACGATGATTGTGACAAAATAACGACGATATTAACGACGATAATTATGAGGATAATAAGGACGATAACAACGATGATAATGACGATATTAACGACGATAATAACGACGATATTAACGACGATATTAACGTCGATAAAAAGAAGATAATGACAATAATAACGACGATATTAACGATGATAATTATGACGATAACAACGAAGATAATGACGATAATAACGACGACATTATCGTCGATGATTATGACAAAATAACGACGATATTAACGACGATAATTATGAGGATGATAAGGATGATAACAACGATGATAATGACGATAATAACGACGACATTAACGACGATGTTTATGACAAAATAACGACGATATTAACGACGATAATTATGAGGATAATAAGGACGATAACAACGATTATAATGACGATATTAACGACGATATTAACGACGATAATAACGACGTTAAAAACGACGATAAAAAGAAGATAATGACAATAATAACGACGATATTATCGATGATATTTATGACGATAACAACGTAGATAATGACGATAATAACGACGACATTAACGACGATGATTATGACAAAATAACGACGATATTAACGACGATAATTATGAGGATAATAAGGACGATAACAACGATGATAATGACGATATTAACGACGATATTAACGACGATAATAACGACGATATTAACGACGATAATAAAGACAATAAAAAGAAGATAATTACAATAATAACGACGATATTAACGATAATATTTATGACGATAACAACGTAGATAATGACGAAAATAACGACGACATTAACGACGATGATTATGACAAAATAACGGCGATATTAACGACGATAATTATGAGGATGATAGGACGATAACAACGATGATAATGACGATAATAACGACGACATTAACGACGATGATTGTGACAAAATAACGACGATATTAACGACGATAATTATGAGGATAATAAGGACGATAACAACGATGATAATGACGATATTAACGACGATAATAACGACGATATTAACGACGATAATAAAGACAATAAAAAGAAGATAATGACAATAATAACGACGATATTAAAGATAATATTTATGACGATAACAACGTAGATAATGACGATAATAACGACGACATTAACGACGATGATTATGACAAAATAACGACGATATTAACGACGATAATTATGAGGATGATAAGGACGATAACAACGATGATAATGACGATAATAACGACGACATTAGCGACGATGTTTATGACAAAATAACGACGATATTAACGACGATAATTATGAGGATAATAAGGACGATAACAACGATTATAATGACGATATTAACGACGATATTAACGACGATAATAACGACGTTAAAAACGACGATAAAAAGAAGATAATGACAATAATAACGACGATATTATCGATGATATTTATGACGATAACAACGTAGATAATGACGATAATAACGACGACATTAACGACGATGATTATGACAAAATAACGACGATATTAACGACGATAATTATGAGGATGATAAGGACGATAACAACGATGATAATGACGATATTAACGACGATATTAACGACGATAATAACGACGTTAATAACGACGATAAAAAGAAGATAATGACAATAATAACGACGATATTATCGATGATATTTATGACGATAACAACGTAGATAATGACGATAATAACGACGACATTAACGACGATGATTATGACAAAATAACGACGATATTATCGACGATAATTATGAGGATAATAAGGACGATAACAACGATGATAATGACGATATTAACGACGATATTAACGACGATATTAACGACGATAATAACGACGTTAAAAACGACGATAAAAAGAAGATAATGACAATAATAACGACGATATTATCGATGATATTTATGACGATAACAACGTAGATAATGACGATAATAACGACGACATTAACGACGATGATTATGACAAAATAACGACGATATTAACGACGATAATTATGAGGATAATAAGGACGATAACAACGATTATAATGACGATATTAACGACGATATTAACGACGATAATAACGACGTTAAAAACGACGATAAAAAGAAGATAATGACAATAATAACGACGATATTATCGATGATATTTATGACGATAACAACGTAGATAATGACGATAATAACGACGACATTAACGACGATGATTATGACAAAATAACGACGATATTAACGACGATAATTATGAGGATAATAAGGACGATAACAACGATGATAATGACGATATTAACGACGATATTAACGACGATAATAACGACGATAATAAAGACAATAAAAAGAAGATAATGACAATAATAACGACGATATTAACGATAATATTTATGACGATAACAACGTAGATAATGACGAAAATAACGACGACATTAACGACGATGATTATGACAAAATAACGGCGATATTAACGACGATAATTATGAGGATGATAAGGACGATAACAACGATGATAATGACGATATTAACGACGACATTAACGACGAAGATTGTGACAAAATAACGACGATATTAACGACGATAATTATGAGGATAATAAGGACGATAACAACGATGATAATAACGATATTAACGACGATAATAACGACGATATTAACGACGATAATAACGACGTTAATAACGACGATAAAAAGAAGATAATGACAATAATAACGACGATATTATCGATGATATTTATGACGATAACAACGTAGATAATGACGATAATAACGACGACATTAACGACGATGATTATGACAAAATAACGACGATATTAACGACGATAATTATGAGGATAATAAGGACGATAACAACGATGATAATGACGATATTAACGACGATATTAACGACGATAATAACGACGATATTAACGACGATAATAAAGACAATAAAAAGAAGATAATGACAATAATAACGACGATATTAACGATAATATTTATGACGATAACAACGTAGATAATGACGATAATAACGACGACATTAACGACGATGATTATGACAAAATAACGACGATATTAACGACGATAATTATGAGGATGATAAGGACGATAACAACGATGATAATGACGATAATAACGACGACATTAACGACGATGATTGTGACAAAATAACGACGATATTAACGACGATAATTATGAGGATAATAAGGACGATAACAACGATGATAATGACGATATTAACGACGATAATAACGACGATATTAACGACGATATTAACGTCGATAAAAAGAAGATAATGACAATAATAACGACGATATTAACGATGATAATTATGACGATAACAACGAAGATAATGACGATAATAACGACGACATTATCGTCGATGATTATGACAAAATAACGACGATATTAACGACGATAATTATGAGGATGATAAGGATGATAACAACGATGATAATGACGATAATAACGACGACATTAACGACGATGTTTATGACAAAATAACGACGATATTAACGACGATAATTATGAGGATAATAAGGACGATAACAACGATTATAATGACGATATTAACGACGATATTAACGACGATAATAACGACGTTAAAAACGACGATAAAAAGAAGATAATGACAATAATAACGACGATATTATCGATGATATTTATGACGATAACAACGTAGATAATGACGATAATAACGACGACATTAACGACGATGATTATGACAAAATAACGACGATATTAACGACGATAATTATGAGGATAATAAGGACGATAACAACGATGATAATGACGATATTAACGACGATATTAACGACGATAATAACGACGATATTAACGACGATAATAAAGACAATAAAAAGAAGATAATTACAATAATAACGACGATATTAACGATAATATTTATGACGATAACAACGTAGATAATGACGAAAATAACGACGACATTAACGACGATGATTATGACAAAATAACGGCGATATTAACGACGATAATTATGAGGATGATAGGACGATAACAACGATGATAATGACGATAATAACGACGACATTAACGACGATGATTGTGACAAAATAACGACGATATTAACGACGATAATTATGAGGATAATAAGGACGATAACAACGATGATAATGACGATATTAACGACGATAATAACGACGATATTAACGACGATAATAAAGACAATAAAAAGAAGATAATGACAATAATAACGACGATATTAAAGATAATATTTATGACGATAACAACGTAGATAATGACGATAATAACGACGACATTAACGACGATGATTATGACAAAATAACGACGATATTAACGACGATAATTATGAGGATGATAAGGACGATAACAACGATGATAATGACGATAATAACGACGACATTAGCGACGATGTTTATGACAAAATAACGACGATATTAACGACGATAATTATGAGGATAATAAGGACGATAACAACGATTATAATGACGATATTAACGACGATATTAACGACGATAATAACGACGTTAAAAACGACGATAAAAAGAAGATAATGACAATAATAACGACGATATTATCGATGATATTTATGACGATAACAACGTAGATAATGACGATAATAACGACGACATTAACGACGATGATTATGACAAAATAACGACGATATTAACGACGATAATTATGAGGATGATAAGGACGATAACAACGATGATAATGACGATATTAACGACGATATTAACGACGATAATAACGACGTTAATAACGACGATAAAAAGAAGATAATGACAATAATAACGACGATATTATCGATGATATTTATGACGATAACAACGTAGATAATGACGATAATAACGACGACATTAACGACGATGATTATGACAAAATAACGACGATATTAACGACGATAATTATGAGGATAATAAGGACGATAACAACGATGATAATGACGATATTAACGACGATATTAACGACGATAATAACGACGATATTAACGACGATAATAAAGACAATAAAAAGAAGATAATGACAATAATAACGACGATATTATCGATGTTATTTATGACGATAACAACGTAGATAATGACGATAATAACGACGACATTAACGACGACGATTATGACAAAATAACGACGATATTAACGACGATAATTATGAGGATAATAAGGACGATAACAACGATGATAATGACGATATTAACGACGATATTAACGACGATAATAACGACGATATTAACGACGATAATAAAGACAATAAAAAGAAGATAATGACAATAATAACGACGATATTAACGATAATATTTATGACGATAACAACGTAGATAATGACGATAATAACGACGACATTAACGACGATGATTATGACAAAATAACGACGATATTAACGACGATAATTATGAGGATGATAAGGACGATAACAACGATGATAATGACGATAATAACGACGACATTAACGACGATGATTGTGACAAAATAACGACGATATTAACGACGATAATTATGAGGATAATAAGGACGATAACAACGATGATAATGACGATATTAACGACGATAATAACGACGATATTAACGACGATATTATCGTCGATAAAAAGAAGATAATGACAATAATAACGACGATATTAACGATGATAATTATGACGATAACAACGAAGATAATGACGATAATAACGACGACATTATCGTCGATGATTATGACAAAATAACGACGATATTAACGACGATAATTATGAGGATGATAAGGATGATAACAACGATGATAATGACGATAATAACGACGACATTAACGACGATGTTTATGACAAAATAACGACGATATTAACGACGATAATTATGAGGATAATAAGGACGATAACAACGATTATAATGACGATATTAACGACGATATTAACGACGATAATAACGACGTTAAAAACGACGATAAAAAGAAGATAATGACAATAATAACGACGATATTATCGATGATATTTATGACGATAACAACGTAGATAATGACGATAATAACGACGACATTAACGACGATGATTATGACAAAATAACGACGATATTAACGACGATAATTATGAGGATAATAAGGACGATAACAACGATGATAATGACGATATTAACGACGATATTAACGACGATAATAACGACGATATTAACGACGATAATAAAGACAATAAAAAGAAGATAATTACAATAATAACGACGATATTAACGATAATATTTATGACGATAACAACGTAGATAATGACGAAAATAACGACGACATTAACGACGATGATTATGACAAAATAACGGCGATATTAACGACGATAATTATGAGGATGATAGGACGATAACAACGATGATAATGACGATAATAACGACGACATTAACGACGATGATTGTGACAAAATAACGACGATATTAACGACGATAATTAT
Source organism: Dolichovespula media (assembly GCA_911387685.1). Lineage (NCBI taxonomy): Eukaryota > Metazoa > Arthropoda > Insecta > Hymenoptera > Vespidae > Dolichovespula > Dolichovespula media. Next base: position 32,876 of record CAJVQJ010000110.1, read on the forward strand.
GAGGATAATAAGGACGATAACAACGATGATAATGACGATATTAACGACGATAATAACGACGATATTAACGACGATAATAAAGACAATAAAAAGAAGATAATGACAATAATAACGACGATATTAAAGATAATATTTATGACGATAACAACGTAGATAATGACGATAATAACGACGACATTAACGACGATGATTATGACAAAATAACGACGATATTAACGACGATAATTATGAGGATGATAAGGACGATAACAACGATGATAATGACGATAATAACGACGACATTAGCGACGATGTTTATGACAAAATAACGACGATATTAACGACGATAATTATGAGGATAATAAGGACGATAACAACGATTATAATGACGATATTAACGACGATATTAACGACGATAATAACGACGTTAAAAACGACGATAAAAAGAAGATAATGACAATAATAACGACGATATTATCGATGATATTTATGACGATAACAACGTAGATAATGACGATAATAACGACGACATTAACGACGATGATTATGACAAAATAACGACGATATTAACGACGATAATTATGAGGATAATAAGGACGATAACAACGATGATAATGACGATATTAACGACGATATTAACGACGATAATAACGACGATATTAACGACGATAATGAAGACAATAAAAAGAAGATAATGACAATAATAACGACGATATTAACGATAATATTTATGACGATAACAACGTAGATAATGACGATAATAACGACGACATTAACGACGATGATTATGACAAAATAACGGCGATATTAACGACGATAATTATGAGGATGATAAGGACGATAACAACGATGATAATGACGATATTAACGACGACATTAACGACGAAGATTGTGACAAAATAACGACGATATTAACGACGATAATTATGAGGATAATAAGGACGATAACAACGATGATAATAACGATATTAACGACGATAATAACGACGATATTAACGACGATAATAACGACGTTAATAACGACGATAATAACGACGTTAAAAACGACGATAAAAAGAAGATAATGACAATAATAACGACGATATTATCGATGATATTTATGACGATAACAACGTAGATAATGACGATAATAACGACGACATTAACGACGATGATTATGACAAAATAACGACGATATTATCGACGATAATTATGAGGATAATAAGGACGATAACAACGATGATAATGACGATATTAACGACGATATTAACGACGATATTAACGACGATAATAACGACGTTAAAAACGACGATAAAAAGAAGATAATGACAATAATAACGACGATATTATCGATGATATTTATGACGATAACAACGTAGATAATGACGATAATAACGACGACATTAACGACGATGATTATGACAAAATAACGACGATATTAACGACGATAATTATGAGGATAATAAGGACGATAACAACGATTATAATGACGATATTAACGACGATATTAACGACGATAATAACGACGTTAAAAACGACGATAAAAAGAAGATAATGACAATAATAACGACGATATTATCGATGATATTTATGACGATAACAACGTAGATAATGACGATAATAACGACGACATTAACGACGATGATTATGACAAAATAACGACGATATTAACGACGATAATTATGAGGATAATAAGGACGATAACAACGATGATAATGACGATATTAACGACGATATTAACGACGATAATAACGACGATAATAAAGACAATAAAAAGAAGATAATGACAATAATAACGACGATATTAACGATAATATTTATGACGATAACAACGTAGATAATGACGAAAATAACGACGACATTAACGACGATGATTATGACAAAATAACGGCGATATTAACGACGATAATTATGAGGATGATAAGGACGATAACAACGATGATAATGACGATATTAACGACGACATTAACGACGAAGATTGTGACAAAATAACGACGATATTAACGACGATAATTATGAGGATAATAAGGACGATAACAACGATGATAATAACGATATTAACGACGATAATAACGACGATATTAACGACGATAATAACGACGTTAATAACGACGATAAAAAGAAGATAATGACAATAATAACGACGATATTATCGATGATATTTATGACGATAACAACGTAGATAATGACGATAATAACGACGACATTAACGACGATGATTATGACAAAATAACGACGATATTAACGACGATAATTATGAGGATAATAAGGACGATAACAACGATGATAATGACGATATTAACGACGATATTAACGACGATAATAACGACGATATTAACGACGATAATAAAGACAATAAAAAGAAGATAATGACAATAATAACGACGATATTAACGATAATATTTATGCTGATAACAACGTAGATAATGACGATAATAACGACGACATTAACGACGATGATTATGACAAAATAACGACGATATTAACGACGATAATTATGAGGATGATAAGGACGATAACAACGATGATAATGACGATAATAACGACGACATTAACGACGATGATTGTGACAAAATAACGACGATATTAACGACGATAATTATGAGGATAATAAGGACGATAACAACGATGATAATGACGATATTAACGACGATAATAACGACGATATTAACGACGATATTAACGTCGATAAAAAGAAGATAATGACAATAATAACGACGATATTAACGATGATAATTATGACGATAACAACGAAGATAATGACGATAATAACGACGACATTATCGTCGATGATTATGACAAAATAACGACGATATTAACGACGATAATTATGAGGATGATAAGGACGATAACAACGATGATAATGACGATATTAACGACGATATTAACGACGATAATAACGACGATATTAACGACGATAATAAAGACAATAAAAAGAAGATAATTACAATAATAACGACGATATTAACGATAATATTTATGACGATAACAACGTAGATAATGACGAAAATAACGACGACATTAACGACGATGATTATGACAAAATAACGGCGATATTAACGACGATAATTATGAGGATGATAGGATGATAACAACGATGATAATGACGATAATAACGACGACATTAACGACGATGATTGTGACAAAATAACGACGATATTAACGACGATAATTATGAGGATAATAAGGACGATAACAACGATGATAATGACGATATTAACGACGATAATAACGACGATATTAACGACGATAATAAAGACAATAAAAAGAAGATAATGACAATAATAACGACGATATTAAAGATAATATTTATGACGATAACAACGTAGATAATGACGATAATAACGACGACATTAACGACGATGATTATGACAAAATAACGACGATATTAACGACGATAATTATGAGGATGATAAGGACGATAACAACGATGATAATGACGATATTAACGACGATATTAACGACGATAATAACGACGTTAATAACGACGATAAAAAGAAGATAATGACAATAATAACGACGATATTATCGATGATATTTATGACGATAACAACGTAGATAATGACGATAATAACGACGACATTAACGACGATGATTATGACAAAATAACGACGATATTAACGACGATAATTATGAGGATAATAAGGACGATAACAACGATGATAATGACGATATTAACGACGATATTAACGACGATAATAACGACGATATTAACGACGATAATGAAGACAATAAAAAGAAGATAATGACAATAATAACGACGATATTAACGATAATATTTATGACGATAACAACGTAGATAATGACGATAATAACGACGACATAAACGACGATGATTATGACAAAATAACGGCGATATTAACGACGATAATTATGAGGATGATAAGGACGATAACAACGATGATAATGACGATATTAACGACGACATTAACGACGAAGATTGTGACAAAATAACGACGATATTAACGACGATAATTATGAGGATAATAAGGACGATAACAACGATGATAATAACGATATTAACGACGATAATAACGACGATATTAACGACGATAATAACGACGTTAATAACGACGATAAAAAGAAGATAATGACAATAATAACGACGATATTATCGATGATATTTATGACGATAACAACGTAGATAATGACGATAATAACGACGACATTAACGACGATGATTATGACAAAATAACGACGATATTAACGACGATAATTATGAGGATAATAAGGACGATAACAACGATGATAATGACGATATTAACGACGATATTAACGACGATAATAACGACGATATTAACGACGATAATAAAGACAATAAAAAGAAGATAATGACAATAATAACGACGATATTAACGATAATATTTATGCTGATAACAACGTAGATAATGACGATAATAACGACGACATTAACGACGATGATTATGACAAAATAACGACGATATTAACGACGATAATTATGAGGATGATAAGGACGATAACAACGATGATAATGACGATAATAACGACGACATTAACGACGATGATTGTGACAAAATAACGACGATATTAACGACGATAATTATGAGGATAATAAGGACGATAACAACGATGATAATGACGATATTAACGACGATAATAACGACGATATTAACGACGTTATTATCGTCGATAAAAAGAAGATAATGACAATAATAACGACGATATTAACGATGATAATTATGACGATAACAACGAAGATAATGACGATAATAACGACGACATTATCGTCGATGATTATGACAAAATAACGACGATATTAACGACGATAATTATGAGGATGATAAGGACGATAACAACGATGATAATGACGATATTAACGACGATATTAACGACGATAATAACGACGATATTAACGACGATAATAAAGACAATAAAAAGAAGATAATTACAATAATAACGACGATATTAACGATAATATTTATGACGATAACAACGTAGATAATGACGAAAATAACGACGACATTAACGACGATGATTATGACAAAATAACGGCGATATTAACGACGATAATTATGAGGATGACAGGACGATAACAACGATGATAATGACGATAATAACGACGACATTAACGACGATGATTGTGACAAAATAACGACGATATTAACGACGATAATTATGAGGATAATAAGGACGATAACAACGATGATAATGACGATATTAACGACGATAATAACGACGATATTAACGACGATAATAAAGACAATAAAAAGAAGATAATGACAATAATAACGACGATATTAAAGATAATATTTATGACGATAACAACGTAGATAATGACGATAATAACGACGACATTAACGACGATGATTATGACAAAATAACGACGATATTAACGACGATAATTATGAGGATGATAAGGACGATAACAACGATGATAATGACGATATTAACGACGATATTAACGACGATAATAACGACGTTAATAACGACGATAAAAAGAAGATAATGACAATAATAACGACGATATTATCGATGATATTTATGACGATAACAACGTAGATAATGACGATAATAACGACGACATTAACGACGATGATTATGACAAAATAACGACGATATTAACGACGATAATTATGAGGATAATAAGGACGATAACAACGATGATAATGACGATATTAACGACGATATTAACGACGATAATAACGACGATATTAACGACGATAATGAAGACAATAAAAAGAAGATAATGACAATAATAACGACGATATTAACGATAATATTTATGACGATAACAACGTAGATAATGACGATAATAACGACGACATAAACGACGATGATTATGACAAAATAACGGCGATATTAACGACGATAATTATGAGGATGATAAGGACGATAACAACGATGATAATGACGATATTAACGACGACATTAACGACGAAGATTGTGACAAAATAACGACGATATTAACGACGATAATTATGAGGATAATAAGGACGATAACAACGATGATAATAACGATATTAACGACGATAATAACGACGATATTAACGACGATAATAACGACGTTAATAACGACGATAATAACGACGTTAAAAACGACGATAAAAAGAAGATAATGACAATAATAACGACGATATTATCGATGATATTTATGACGATAACAACGTAGATAATGACGATAATAACGACGACATTAACGACGATGATTATGACAAAATAACGACGATATTATCGTCGATAATTATGAGGATAATAAGGACGATAACAACGATGATAATGACGATATTAACGACGATATTAACGACGATATTAACGACGATAATAACGACGTTAAAAACGACGATAAAAAGAAGATAATGACAATAATAACGACGATATTATCGATGATATTTATGACGATAACAACGTAGATAATGACGATAATAACGACGACATTAACGACGATGATTATGACAAAATAACGACGATATTAACGACGATAATTATGAGGATGATAAGGACGATAACAACGATTATAATGACGATATTAACGACGATATTAACGACGATAATAACGACGTTAAAAACGACGATAAAAAGAAGATAATGACAATAATAACGACGATATTATCGATGATATTTATGACGATAACAACGTAGATAATGACGATAATAACGACGACATTAACGACGATGATTATGACAAAATAACGACGATATTAACGACGATAATTATGAGGATAATAAGGACGATAACAACGATGATAATGACGATATTAACGACGATATTAACGACGATAATAACGACGATAATAAAGACAATAAAAAGAAGATAATGACAATAATAACGACGATATTAACGATAATATTTATGACGATAACAACGTAGATAATGACGAAAATAACGACGACATTAACGACGATGATTATGACAAAATAACGGCGATATTAACGACGATAATTATGAGGATGATAAGGACGATAACAACGATGATAATGACGATATTAACGACGACATTAACGACGAAGATTGTGACAAAATAACGACGATATTAACGACGATAATTATGAGGATAATAAGGACGATAACAACGATGATAATAACGATATTAACGACGATAATAACGACGATATTAACGACGATAATAACGACGTTAATAACGACGATAAAAAGAAGATAATGACAATAATAACGACGATATTATCGATGATATTTATGACGATAACAACGTAGATAATGACGATAATAACGACGACATTAACGACGATGATTATGACAAAATAACGACGATATTAACGACGATAATTATGAGGATAATAAGGACGATAACAACGATGATAATGACGATATTAACGACGATATTAACGACGATAATAACGACGATATTAACGACGATAATAAAGACAATAAAAAGAAGATAATGACAATAATAACGACGATATTAACGATAATATTTATGACGATAACAACGTAGATAATGACGATAATAACGACGACATTAACGACGATGATTATGACAAAATAACGACGATATTAACGACGATAATTATGAGGATGATAAGGACGATAACAACGATGATAATGACGATAATAACGACGACATTAACGACGATGATTGTGACAAAATAACGACGATATTAACGACGATAATTATGAGGATAATAAGGACGATAACAACGATGATAATGACGATATTAACGACGATAATAACGACGATATTAACGACGATATTAACGTCGATAAAAAGAAGATAATGACAATAATAACGACGATATTAACGATGATAATTATGACGATAACAACGAAGATAATGACGATAATAACGACGACATTATCGTCGATGATTATGACAAAATAACGACGATATTAACGACGATAATTATGAGGATGATAAGGATGATAACAACGATGATAATGACGATAATAACGACGACATTAACGACGATGTTTATGACAAAATAACGACGATATTAACGACGATAATTATGAGGATAATAAGGACGATAACAACGATTATAATGACGATATTAACGACGATATTAACGACGATAATAACGACGTTAAAAACGACGATAAAAAGAAGATAATGACAATAATAACGACGATATTATCGATGATATTTATGACGATAACAACGTAGATAATGACGATAATAACGACGACATTAACGACGATGATTATGACAAAATAACGACGATATTAACGACGATAATTATGAGGATAATAAGGACGATAACAACGATGATAATGACGATATTAACGACGATATTAACGACGATAATAACGACGATATTAACGACGATAATAAAGACAATAAAAAGAAGATAATTACAATAATAACGACGATATTAACGATAATATTTATGACGATAACAACGTAGATAATGACGAAAATAACGACGACATTAACGACGATGATTATGACAAAATAACGGCGATATTAACGACGATAATTATGAGGATGATAGGACGATAACAACGATGATAATGACGATAATAACGACGACATTAACGACGATGATTGTGACAAAATAACGACGATATTAACGACGATAATTATGAGGATAATAAGGACGATAACAACGATGATAATGACGATATTAACGACGATAATAACGACGATATTAACGACGATAATAAAGACAATAAAAAGAAGATAATGACAATAATAACGACGATATTAAAGATAATATTTATGACGATAACAACGTAGATAATGACGATAATAACGACGACATTAACGACGATGATTATGACAAAATAACGACGATATTAACGACGATAATTATGAGGATGATAAGGACGATAACAACGATGATAATGACGATAATAACGACGACATTAGCGACGATGTTTATGACAAAATAACGACGATATTAACGACGATAATTATGAGGATAATAAGGACGATAACAACGATTATAATGACGATATTAACGACGATATTAACGACGATAATAACGACGTTAAAAACGACGATAAAAAGAAGATAATGACAATAATAACGACGATATTATCGATGATATTTATGACGATAACAACGTAGATAATGACGATAATAACGACGACATTAACGACGATGATTATGACAAAATAACGACGATATTAACGACGATAATTATGAGGATGATAAGGACGATAACAACGATGATAATGACGATATTAACGACGATATTAACGACGATAATAACGACGTTAATAACGACGATAAAAAGAAGATAATGACAATAATAACGACGATATTATCGATGATATTTATGACGATAACAACGTAGATAATGACGATAATAACGACGACATTAACGACGATGATTATGACAAAATAACGACGATATTAACGACGATAATTATGAGGATAATAAGGACGATAACAACGATGATAATGACGATATTAACGACGATATTAACGACGATAATAACGACGATATTAACGACGATAATAAAGGACAATAAAAAGAAGATAATGACAATAATAACGACGATATTATCGATGTTATTTATGACGATAACAACGTAGATAATGACGATAATAACGACGACATTAACGACGACGATTATGACAAAATAACGACGATATTAACGACGATAATTATGAGGATAATAAGGACGATAACAACGATGATAATGACGATATTAACGACGATATTAACGACGATAATAACGACGATATTAACGACGATAATAAAGACAATAAAAAGAAGATAATGACAATAATAACGACGATATTAACGATAATATTTATGACGATAACAACGTAGATAATGACGATAATAACGACGACATTAACGACGATGATTATGACAAAATAACGACGATATTAACGACGATAATTATGAGGATGATAAGGACGATAACAACGATGATAATGACGATAATAACGACGACATTAACGACGATGATTGTGACAAAATAACGACGATATTAACGACGATAATTATGAGGATAATAAGGACGATAACAACGATGATAATGACGATATTAACGACGATAATAACGACGATATTAACGACGTTATTAACGTCGATAAAAAGAAGATAATGACAATAATAACGACGATATTAACGATGATAATTATGACGATAACAACGAAGATAATGACGATAATAACGACGACATTATCGTCGATGATTATGACAAAATAACGACGATATTAACGACGATAATTATGAGGATGATAAGGATGATAACAACGATGATAATGACGATAATAACGACGACATTAACGACGATGTTTATGACAAAATAACGACGATATTAACGACGATAATTATGAGGATAATAAGGACGATAACAACGATTATAATGACGATATTAACGACGATATTAACGACGATAATAACGACGTTAAAAACGACGATAAAAAGAAGATAATGACAATAATAACGACGATATTATCGATGATATTTATGACGATAACAACGTAGATAATGACGATAATAACGACGACATTAACGACGATGATTATGACAAAATAACGACGATATTAACGACGATAATTATGAGGATAATAAGGACGATAACAACGATGATAATGACGATATTAACGACGATATTAACGACGATAATAACGACGATATTAACGACGATAATAAAGACAATAAAAAGAAGATAATGACAATAATAACGACGATATTAACGATAATATTTATGACGATAACAACGTAGATAATGACGATAATAACGACGACATTAACGACGATGATTATGACAAAATAACGACGATATTAACGACGATAGTTATGAGGATGATAAGGACGATAACAACGATGATAATGACGATAATAACGACGACATTAACGACGATGATTGTGACAAAATAACGACGATATTAACGACGATAATTATGAGGATAATAAGGACGATAACAACGATGATAATGACGATATTAACGACGATAATAACGACGATATAACGACGATATTAACGTCGATAAAAAGAAGATAATGACAATAATAACGACGATATTAACGATGATAATTATGACGATAACAACGAAGATAATGACGATAATAACGACGACATTATCGTCGATGATTATGACAAAATAACGACGATATTAACGACGATAATTATGAGGATGATAAGGATGATAACAACGATGATAATGACGATAATAACGACGACATTAACGACGATGTTTATGACAAAATAACGACGATATTAACGACGATAATTATGAGGATAATAAGGACGATAACAACGATTATAATGACGATATTAACGACGATATTAACGACGATAATAACGACGTTAAAAACGACGATAAAAAGAAGATAATGACAATAATAACGACGATATTATCGATGATATTTATGACGATAACAACGTAGATAATGACGATAATAACGACGACATTAACGACGATGATTATGACAAAATAACGACGATATTAACGACGATAATTATGAGGATAATAAGGACGATAACAACGATGATAATGACGATATTAACGACGATATTAACGACGATAATAACGACGATATTAACGACGATAATAAAGACAATAAAAAGAAGATAATTACAATAATAACGACGATATTAACGATAATATTTATGACGATAACAACGTAGATAATGACGAAAATAA
>CAJVQJ010000111.1:0-43630 GCA_911387685.1 Dolichovespula media
CGTCATAATCATCGTTGTTATCGTCCTTATTATCCTCATAATTATCGTCGTTAATATCGTCGTTATTTTGTCATAATCATCGTCGTTAATGTCGTCGTTATTATCGTCATTATCTACGTTGTTATCGTCATAAATATCTTCGATAATATCGTCGTTATTATTGTCATTATCTTCTTTTTATCGTCGTTATTAACGTCGTTATTATCGTCGTTAATATCGTCGTTAATATCGTCATTATCATCGTTGTTATCGTCCTTATCATCCTCATAATTATCGTCGTTAATATCGTCGTTATTTTGTCATAATCATCGTCGTTAATGTCGTCGTTATTATCGTCATTATCTACGTTGTTATCGTCATAAATATCATCGATAATATCGTCGTTATTATTGTCATTATCTTCTTTTTATCGTCGTTTTTAACGTCGTTATTATCGTCGTTAATATCGTCGTTAATATCGTCATTATAATCGTTGTTATCGTCCTTATTATCCTCATAATTATCGTCGTTAATATCGTCGTTATTTTGTCATAAACATCGTCGCTAATGTCGTCGTTATTATCGTCATTATCATCGTTGTTATCGTCCTTATCATCCTCATAATTATCGTCGTTAATATCGTCGTTATTTTGTCATAATCATCGTCGTTAATGTCGTCGTTATTATCGTCATTGTCTACGTTGTTATCGTCATAAATATCATCGATAATATCGTCGTTATTATTGTCATTATCTTCTTTTTATCGTCGTTATTAACAACGTTATTATCGTCGTTAATATCGTTATTATCATCGTTGTTATCGTCCTTATTATCCTCATAATTATCGTCGTTAATATCGTCGTTATTTTGTCATAATCATCGTCGTTAATGTCGTCGTTATTATCGTCATTATCTACGTTGTTATCGTCATAAATATCATCGATAATATCGTCGTTATTATTGTCATTATCTTCTTTTTATCGTCGTTTTTAACGTCGTTATTATCGTCGTTAATATCGTCGTTAATATCGTCATTATAATCGTTGTTATCGTCCTTATTATCCTCATAATTATCGTCGTTATTTTGTCACAATCATCGTCGTTAATGTCGTCGGTAATATCGTCATTATCATCGTTGTTATCGTCCTTATCATCCTCATAATTATCGTCGTTAATATCGTCGTTATTTTGTCATAATCATCGTCGTTAATGTCGTCGTTATTTTCGTCATTATCTACGTTGTTATCGTCATAAATATCATCGATAATATCGTCGTTCTTATTGTCATTATCTTCTTTTTATCGTCGTTATTAACGTCGTTATTATCGTCGTTAATATCGTCATTATCATCGTTGTTATCGTCCTTATCATCCTCATAATTATCGTCGTTAATATCGTCGTTATTTTGTCATAATCATCGTCGTTAATGTCGTCGTTATTATCGTCATTATCTACGTTGTTATAGTCATAAATATCATCGATAATATCGTCGTTATTATTGTCATTATCTTCTTTTTATTGTCTTTATTATCGTCGTTAATATCGTCGTTATTATCGTCGTTAATATCGTCGTTAATATCGTCATTATCATCGTTGTTATCGTCCTTATTATCCTCATAATTATCGTCGTTAATATCGTCGTTATTTTGTCATAATCATCGTCGTTAATGTCGTCGTTATTATCGTCATTATCTACGTTGTTATCGTCATAAATATCATCGATAATATCGTCGTTATTATTGTCATTATCTTCTTTTTATCGTCGTTATTAACGTCGTTATTATCGTCGTTAATATCGTCGTTAATATCGTCATTATAATCGTTGTTATCGTCCTTATTATCCTCATAATTATCGTCGTTAATATCGTCGTTATTTTGTCACAATCATCGTCGTTAATGTCGTCGTTATTATCGTCATTATCATCGTTGTTATCGTCCTTATCATCCTCATAATTATTGTCGTTAATATCGTCGTTATTTTGTCATAAACATCGTCGTTAATGTCGTCGTTATTATCGTCATTATCATCGTTGTTATCATCCTTATCATCCTCATAATTATCGTCGTTAATATCGTCGTTATTTTGTCATAATCATCGACGATAATGTCGTCGTTATTATCGTCATTATCTTCGTTGTTATCGTCATAATTATCATCGTTAATATCGTCGTTATTATTGTCATTATCTTCTTTTTATCGACGTTATTATCGTCGTTATTATCGTCGTTAATATCGTCGTTAATATCGTCATTATCATCGTTATTATCGTCCTTATTATCCTCATAATTATCGTCGTTAATATCGTCGTTATTTTGTCATAATCATCGTCGTTAATGTCGTCGTTATTATCGTCATTATCTACGTTGTTATCGTCATAAATATCATCGATAATATCGTCGTTATTATTGTCATTATCTTCTTTTTATCGTCGTTATTAACGTCGTTATTATCGTCGTTAATATCGTCGTTAATATCGTCATTATAATCGTTGTTAACGTCCTTATTATCCTCATAATTATCGTCGTAAATATCGTCGTTATTTTGTCATAATCATCGTCGTTAATGTCGTCGTTATTATCGTCATTATCTACGTTGTTATCGTCATAAATATCATCGATAATATCGTCGTTATTATTGTCATTATCTTCTTTTTATCGTCGTTTTTAACGTCGTTATTATCGTCGTTAATATCGTCGTTAATATCGTCATTATAATCGTTGTTATCGTCCTTATCATCCTCATAATTATCGTCGTTAATATCGTCGTTATTTTGTCATAATCATCGTCGTTAATGTCGTCGTTATTATCGTCATTATCATCGTTGTTATCGACATAAATATTATCTTTAATATCGTCGTTATTATTGTCATTATCTTCTTTTTATTGTCTTTATTATCGTCGTTAATATCGTCGTTATTATCGTCGTTAATATCGTCGTTAATATCGTCATTATCATCGTTGTTATCGTCCCTTATTATCCTCATAATTATCGTCGATAATATCGTCGTTATTTTGTCATAATCATCGTCGTTAATGTCGTCGTTATTATCGTCATTATCTACGTTGTTATCGTCATAAATATCATCGATAATATCGTCGTTATTATTGTCATTATCTTCTTTTTATCGTCGTTATTAACGTCGTTATTATCGTCGTTAATATCGTCGTTAATATCGTCATTATCATCGTTGTTATCGTCCTTATTATCCTCATAATTATCGTCGTTAATATCGTCGTTATTTTGTCATAATCATCGTCGTTAATGTCGTCGTTATTATCGTCATTATCTACGTTGTTATCGTCATAAATATCATCGATAATATCGTCGTTATTATTGTCATTATCTTCTTTTTATCGTCGTTATTAACGTCGTTATTATCGTCGTTAATATCGTCGTTAATATCGTCATTATAATCGTTGTTATCGTCCTTATTATCCTCATAATTATCGTCGTTAATATCGTCGTTATTTTGTCATAATCATCGTCGTTAATGTCGTCGTTATTATCGTCATTATCTACGTTGTTATCGTCATAAATATCATCGATAATATCGTCGTTATTATTGTCATTATCTTCTTTTTATCGTCGTTTTTAACGTCGTTATTATCGTCGTTAATATCGTCGTTAATATCGTCATTATAATCGTTGTAATCGTCCTTATCATCCTCATAATTATCGTCGTTAATATCGTCGTTATTTTGTCATAATCATCGTCGTTATGTCGTCGTTATTATCGTCATTATCTACGTTGTTATCGACATAAATATTATCTTTAATATCGTCGTTATTATTGTCATTATCTTCTTTTTATTGTCTTTATTATCGTCGTTATTATCGTCGTTAATATCGTCGTTAATATCGTCATTATCATCGTTGTTATCGTCCTTATTATCCTCATAATTATCGTCGATAATATCGTCGTTATTTTGTCATAATCATCGTCGTTAATGTCGTCGTTATTATCGTCATTATCTACGTTGTTATCGTCATAAATATCATCGATAATATCGTCGTTATTATTGTCATTATCTTCTTTTTATCGTCGTTATTAACGTCGTTATTATCGTCGTTAATATCGTCGTTATTATCGTCGTTAATATCGTTATTATCATCGTTGTTATCGTCCTTATTATCCTCATAATTATCGTCGTTAATATCGTCGTTATTTTGTCATAATCATCGTCGTTAATGTCGTCGTTATTTTCGTCATTATCTACGTTGTTATCGTCATAAATATCATCGATAATATCGTCGTTATTATTGTCATTATCTTCTTTTTATCGTCGTTTTTAACGTCGTTATTATCGTCGTTAATATCGTCGTTAATATCGTCATTATAATCGTTGTTATCGTCCTTATTATCCTCATAATTATCGTCGTTAATATCGTCGTTATTTTGTCATAAACATCGTCGTTAATGTCGTCGTTATTATCGTCATTATCATCGTTGTTATCATCCTTATCATCCTCATAATTATCGTCGTAAATATCGTCGTTATTTTGTCATAATCATCGACGATAATGTCGTCGTTATTATCGTCATTATCTTCGTTGTTATCGTCATAATTATCATCGTTAATATCGTCGTTATTATTGTCATTATCTTCTTTTTATCGACGTTAATATCGTCGTTAATATCGTCGTTATTATCGTCGTTAATATCGTCATTATCATCGTTGTTATCGTCCTTATTATCCTCATAATTATCGTCGTTAATATCGTCGTTATTTTGTCACAATCATCGTCGTTAATGTCGTCGTTATTATCGTCATTATCATCGTTGTTATCGTCCTTATCATCCTCATAATTATCGTCGTTAATATCGTCGTTATTTTGTCATAATCATCGTCGTTAATGTCGTCGTTATTATCGTCATTATCTACGTTGTTATCGTCATAAATATTATCGTTAATATCGTCGTTATTATTGTCATTATCTTCTTTTTATCGACGTTAATATCGTCGTTAATATCGTCGTTATTATCGTCGTTATTATCGTCATTATCATCGTTGTTATCGTCCTTATCATCCTCATAATTATCGTCGTTAATATCGTCGTTATTTTGTCATAATCATCGTCGTTAATGTCGTCGTTATTATCGTCATTATCTACGTTGTTATCGTCATAAATATCATCGATAATATCGTCGTTATTATTGTCATTATCTTCTTTTTATCGTCGTTATTAACGTCGTTATTATCGTCGTTAATATCGTCGTTAATATCGTCATTATAATCGTTGTTATCGTCCTTATTATCCTCATAATTATCGTCGTAAATATCGTCGTTATTTTGTCATAATCATCGTCGTTAATGTCGTCGTTATTATCGTCATTATCTACGTTGTTATCGTCATAAATATCATCGATAATATCGTCGTTATTATTGTCATTATCTTCTTTTTATCGTCGTTTTTAACGTCGTTATTATCGTCGTTAATATCGTCGTTAATATCGTCATTATAATCGTTGTTATCGTCCTTATCATCCTCATAATTATCGTCGTTAATATCGTCGTTATTTTGTCATAATCATCGTCGTTAATGTCGTCGTTATTATCGTCATTATCTACGTTGTTATCGACATAAATATTATCTTTAATATCGTCGTTATTATTGTCATTATCTTCTTTTTATTGTCTTTATTATCGTCGTTAATATCGTCGTTAATATCGTCGTTATTATCGTCGTTAATATCGTTATTATCATCGTTGTTATCGTCCTTATTATCCTCATAATTATCGTCGTTAATATCGTCGTTATTTTGTCACAATCTTCGTCGTTAATGTCGTCGTTAATATCGTCATTATCATCGTTGTTATCGTCCTTATCATCCTCATAATTATCGTCGTTAATATCGCCGTTATTTTGTCATAATCATCGTCGTTAATGTCGTCGTTATTTTCGTCATTATCTACGTTGTTATCGTCATAAATATTATCGTTAATAACGTCGTTATTATTGTCATTATCTTCTTTTTATTGTCTTTATTATCGTCGTTAATATCGTCGTTATTATCGTCGTTAATATCGTCGTTAATATCGTCATTATCATCGTTGTTATCGTCCTTATTATCCTCATAATTATCGTCGTTAATATCGTCGTTATTTTGTCATAATCATCGTCGTTAATGTCGTCGTTATTATCGTCATTATCTACGTTGTTATCGTCATAAATATCATCGATAATATCGTCGTTATTATTGTCATTATCTTCTTTTTATCGTCGTTATTAACGTCGTTATTATCGTCGTTAATATCGTCGTTAATATCGTCATTATAATCGTTGTTATCGTCCTTATCATCCTCATAATTATCGTCGTTAATATCGTCGTTATTTTGTCATAATCATCGTCGTTAATGTCGTCGTTATTATCGTCATTATCTACGTTGTTATCGTCATAAATATCATCGATAATATCGTCGTTATTATTGTCATTATCTTCTTTTTATCGTCGTTTTTAACGTCGTTATTATCGTCGTTAATATCGTCGTTAATATCGTCATTATAATCGTTGTTATCGTCCTTATTATCCTCATAATTATCGTCGTTAATATCGTCGTTATTTTGTCATAATCATCGTCGTTAATGTCGTCGTTATTATCGTCATTATCTACGTTGTTATCGTCATAAATATCATCGATAATATCGTCGTTATTATTGTCATTATCTTCTTTTTATCGTCGTTTTTAACGTCGTTATTATCGTCGTTAATATCGTCGTTAATATCGTCGTTAATATCGTCATTATCATCGTTGTTATCGTCCTTATTATCCTCATAATTATCGTCGTTAATATCGTCGTTATTTTGTCATAAACATCGTCGCTAATGTCGTCGTTATTATCGTCATTATCATCGTTGTTATCGTCCTTATCATCCTCATAATTATCGTCGTTAATATCGCCGTTATTTTGTCATAATCATCGTCGTTAATGTCGTCGTTATTTTCGTCATTATCTACGTTGTTATCGTCATAAATATTATCGTTAATATCGTCGTTATTATTGTCATTATCTTCTTTTTATTGTCTTTATTATCGTCGTTAATATCGTCGTTATTATCGTCGTTAATATCGTCGTTAATATCGTCATTATCATCGTTGTTATCGTCCTTATTATCCTCATAATTAACGACGATAATATCGTCGTTATTTTGTCATAATCATCGTCGTTAATGTCGTCGTTATTATCGTCATTATCTACGTTGTTATCGTCATAAATATCATCGATAATATCGTCGTTATTATTGTCATTATCTTCTTTTTATCGTCGTTATTAACGTCGTTATTATCGTCGTTAATATCGTCGTTAATATCGTCATTATCATCGTTGTTATCGTCCTTATCATCCTCATAATTATCGTCGTTAATATCGTCGTTATTTTGTCATAATCATCGACGTTAATGTCGTCGTTATTATCGTCATTATCTACGTTGTTATCGTCATAAATATCATCGATAATATCGTCGTTATTATTGTCATTATCTTCTTTTTATCGTCGTTTTTAACGTCGTTATTATCGTCGTTAATATCGTCGTTAATATCGTCATTATAATCGTTGTTATCGTCCTTATTATCCTCATAATTATCGTCGTTAATATCGTCGTTATTTTGTCATAATCATCGTCGTTAATGTCGTCGTTATTATCGTCATTATCTACGTTGTTATCGTCATAAATATTATCTTTAATATCGTCGTTATTATTGTCATTATCTTCTTTTTATTGTCTTTATTATCGTCGTTAATATCGTCGTTATTATCGTCGTTAATATCGTCGTTAATATCGTCATTATCATCGTTGTTATCGTCCTTATTATCCTCATAATTATCGTCGTTAATATCGTCGTTATTTTGTCATAATCATCGTCGTTAATGTCGTCGTTATTATCGTCATTATCTACGTTGTTATCGTCATAAATATTATCTTTAATATCGTCGTTATTATTGTCATTATCTTCTTTTTATTGTCTTTATTATCGTCGTTAATATCGTCGTTATTATCGTCGTTAATATCGTCGTTAATATCGTCATTATCATCGTTGTTATCGTCCTTATTATCCTCATAATTATCGTCGTTAATATCGTCGTTATTTTGTCATAATCGTCGTCGTTAATGTCGTCGTTATTATCGTCATTATCTACGTTGTTATCGTCATAAATAACATCGATAATATCGTCGTTATTATTGTCATTATCTTCTTTTTATTGTCTTTATTATCGTCGTTAATATCGTCGTTATTATCGTCGTTAATATCGTCGTTAATATCGTCATTATCATCGTTGTTATCGTCCTTATTATCCTCATAATTATCGTCGTTAATATCGTCGTTATTTTGTCATAATCATCGTCGTTAATGTCGTCGTTATTATCGTCATTATCTACGTTGTTATCGTCATAAATATCATCGATAATATCGTCGTTATTATTGTCATTATCTTCTTTTTATCGTCGTTATTAACGTCGTTATTATCGTCGTTAATATCGTCGTTAATATCGTCATTATAATCGTTGTTATCGTCCTTATCATCCTCATAATTATCGTCGTTAATATCGTCGTTATTTTGTCATAATCATCGTCGTTAATGTCGTCGTTATTATCGTCATTATCTACGTTGTTATCGTCATAAATATCATCGATAATATCGTCGTTATTATTGTCATTATCTTCTTTTTATCGTCGTTTTTAACGTCGTTATTATCGTCGTTAATATCGTCGTTAATATCGTCATTATAATCGTTGTTATCGTCCTTATTATCCTCATAATTATCGTCGTTAATATCGTCGTTATTTTGTCATAATCATCGTCGTTAATGTCGTCGTTATTATCGTCATTATCTACGTTGTTATCGTCATAAATATCATCGATAATATCGTCGTTATTATTGTCATTATCTTCTTTTTATCGTCGTTTTTAACGTCGTTATTATCGTCGTTAATATCGTCGTTAATATCGTCGTTAATATCGTCATTATCATCGTTGTTATCGTCCTTATTATCCTCATAATTATCGTCGTTAATATCGTCGTTATTTTGTCATAAACATCGTCGCTAATGTCGTCGTTATTATCGTCATTATCATCGTTGTTATCGTCCTTATCATCCTCATAATTATCGTCGTTAATATCGCCGTTATTTTGTCATAATCATCGTCGTTAATGTCGTCGTTATTTTCGTCATTATCTACGTTGTTATCGTCATAAATATTATCGTTAATATCGTCGTTATTATTGTCATTATCTTCTTTTTATTGTCTTTATTATCGTCGTTAATATCGTCGTTATTATCGTCGTTAATATCGTCGTTAATATCGTCATTATCATCGTTGTTATCGTCCTTATTATCCTCATAATTATCGTCGATAATATCGTCGTTATTTTGTCATAATCATCGTCGTTAATGTCGTCGTTATTATCGTCATTATCTACGTTGTTATCGTCATAAATATCATCGATAATATCGTCGTTATTATTGTCATTATCTTCTTTTTATCGTCGTTATTAACGTCGTTATTATCGTCGTTAATATCGTCGTTAATATCGTCATTATCATCGTTGTTATCGTCCTTATCATCCTCATAATTATCGTCGTTAATATCGTCGTTATTTTGTCATAATCATCGACGTTAATGTCGTCGTTATTATCGTCATTATCTACGTTGTTATCGTCATAAATATCATCGATAATATCGTCGTTATTATTGTCATTATCTTCTTTTTATCGTCGTTTTTAACGTCGTTATTATCGTCGTTAATATCGTCGTTAATATCGTCATTATAATCGTTGTTATCGTCCTTATTATCCTCATAATTATCGTCGTTAATATCGTCGTTATTTTGTCATAATCATCGTCGTTAATGTCGTCGTTATTATCGTCATTATCTACGTTGTTATCGTCATAAATATTATCTTTAATATCGTCGTTATTATTGTCATTATCTTCTTTTTATTGTCTTTATTATCGTCGTTAATATCGTCGTTATTATCGTCGTTAATATCGTCGTTAATATCGTCATTATCATCGTTGTTATCGTCCTTATTATCCTCATAATTATCGTCGTTAATATCGTCGTTATTTTGTCATAATCGTCGTCGTTAATGTCGTCGTTATTATCGTCATTATCTACGTTGTTATCGTCATAAATAACATCGATAATATCGTCGTTATTATTGTCATTATCTTCTTTTTATTGTCTTTATTATCGTCGTTAATATCGTCGTTATTATCGTCGTTAATATCGTCGTTAATATCGTCATTATCATCGTTGTTATCGTCCTTATTATCCTCATAATTATCGTCGTTAATATCGTCGTTATTTTGTCATAATCATCGTCGTTAATGTCGTCGTTATTATCGTCATTATCTACGTTGTTATCGTCATAAATATCATCGATAATATCGTCGTTATTATTGTCATTATCTTCTTTTTATCGTCGTTTTTAACGTCGTTATTATCGTCGTTAATATCGTCGTTAATATCGTCATTATAATCGTTGTTATCGTCCTTATTATCCTCATAATTATCGTCGTTAATATCGTCGTTATTTTGTCATAAACATCGTCGCTAATGTCGTCGTTATTATCGTCATTATCATCGTTGTTATCGTCCTTATCATCCTCATAATTATCGTCGTTAATATCGTCGTTATTTTGTCATAATCATCGTCGTTAATGTCGTCGTTATTATCGTCATTATCTACGTTGTTATCGTCATAAATATTATCTTTAATATCGTCGTTATTATTGTCATTATCTTCTTTTTATCGTCGTTTTTAACGTCGTTATTATCGTCGTTAATATCGTCGTTAATATCGTCATTATAATCGTTGTTATCGTCCTTATTATCCTCATAATTATCGTCGTTAATATCGTCGTTATTTTGTCATAAACATCGTCGTTAATGTCGTCGTTATTATCGTCATTATCATCGTTGTTATCATCCTTATCATCCTCATAATTATCGTCGTTAATATCGTCGTTATTTTGTCATAATCATCGACGATAATGTCGTCGTTATTATCGTCATTATCTTCGTTGTTATCGTCATAATTATCATCGTTAATATCGTCGTTATTATTGTCATTATCTTCTTTTTATCGACGATAATATCGTCGTTAATATCGTCGTTATTATCGTCGTTAATATCGTCATTATCATCGTTGTTATCGTCCTTATTATCCTCATAATTATCGTCGTTAATATCGTCGTTATTTTGTCACAATCATCGTCGTTAATGTCGTCGTTATTATCGTCATTATCATCGTTGTTATCGTCCTTATCATCCTCATAATTATCGTCGTTAATATCGTCGTTATTTTGTCATAATCATCGTCGTTAATGTCGTCGTTATTATCGTCATTATCTACGTTGTTATCGTCATAAATATTATCGTTAATATCGTCGTTATTATTGTCATTATCTTCTTTTTATTGTCTTTATTATCGTCGTTAATATCGTCGTTATTATCGTCGTTAATATCGTCGTTAATATCGTCATTATCATCGTTGTTATCGTCCTTATTATCCTCATAATTATCGTCGTTAATATCGTCGTTATTTTGTCATAATCATCGTCGTTAATGTCGTCGTTATTATCGTCATTATCTACGTTGTTATCGTCATAAATATCATCGATAATATCGTCGTTATTATTGTCATTATCTTCTTTTTATCGTCGTTATTAACGTCGTTATTATCGTCGTTAATATCGTCGTTATTATCGTCGTTAATATCGTTATTATCATCGTTGTTATCGTCCTTATTATCCTCATAATTATCGTCGTTAATATCGTCGTTATTTTGTCACAATCTTCGTCGTTAATGTCGTCGTTAATATCGTCATTATCATCGTTGTTATCGTCATAAATATCATCGATAATATCGTCGTTATTATTGTCATTATCTTCTTTTTATCGTCGTTAATATCGTCGTTATTATCGTCGTTAATATCGTCGTTAATATCGTCATTATCATCGTTGTTATCATCCTTATCATCCTCATAATTATCGTCGTTAATATCGTCGTTATTTTGTCATAATCATCGACGATAATGTCGTCGTTATTATCGTCATTATCTTCGTTGTTATCGTCCTTATTATCCTCATAATTATCGTCGTTAATATCGTCGTTATTTTGTCATAATCGTCGTCGTTAATGTCGTCGTTATTATCGTCATTATCTACGTTGTTATCGTCATAAATAACATCGATAATATCGTCGTTATTATTGTCATTATCTTCTTTTTATTGTCTTTATTATCGTCGTTAATATCGTCGTTATTATCGTCGTTAATATCGTCGTTAATATCGTCATTATCATCGTTGTTATCGTCCTTATTATCCTCATAATTATCGTCGTTAATATCGTCGTTATTTTGTCATAATCATCGTCGTTAATGTCGTCGTTATTATCGTCATTATCTACGTTGTTATCGTCATAAATATCATCGATAATATCGTCGTTATTATTGTCATTATCTTCTTTTTATCGTCGTTATTAACGTCGTTATTATCGTCGTTAATATCGTCGTTAATATCGTCATTATCATCGTTGTTATCGTCCTTATCATCCTCATAATTATCGTCGTTAATATCGTCGTTATTTTGTCATAATCATCGTCGTTAATGTCGTCGTTATTATCGTCATTATCTACGTTGTTATCGTCATAAATATCATCGATAATATCGTCGTTATTATTGTCATTATCTTCTTTTTATCGTCGTTTTTAACGTCGTTATTATCGTCGTTAATATCGTCGTTAATATCGTCATTATAATCGTTGTTATCGTCCTTATTATCCTCATAATTATCGTCGTTAATATCGTCGTTATTTTGTCATAAACATCGTCGCTAATGTCGTCGTTATTATCGTCATTATCATCGTTGTTATCGTCCTTATCATCCTCATAATTATCGTCGTTAATATCGTCGTTATTTTGTCATAATCATCGTCGTTAATGTCGTCGTTATTATCGTCATTATCTACGTTGTTATCGTCATAAATATTATCTTTAATATCGTCGTTATTATTGTCATTATCTTCTTTTTATCGTCGTTTTTAACGTCGTTATTATCGTCGTTAATATCGTCGTTAATATCGTCATTATAATCGTTGTTATCGTCCTTATTATCCTCATAATTATCGTCGTTAATATCGTCGTTATTTTGTCATAAACATCGTCGTTAATGTCGTCGTTATTATCGTCATTATCATCGTTGTTATCATCCTTATCATCCTCATAATTATCGTCGTTAATATCGTCGTTATTTTGTCATAATCATCGACGATAATGTCGTCGTTATTATCGTCATTATCTTCGTTGTTATCGTCATAATTATCATCGTTAATATCGTCGTTATTATTGTCATTATCTTCTTTTTATCGACGATAATAACGTCGTTAATATCGTCGTTATTATCGTCGTTAATATCGTCATTATCATCGTTGTTATCGTCCTTATTATCCTCATAATTATCGTCGTTAATATCGTCGTTATTTTGTCACAATCATCGTCGTTAATGTCGTCGTTATTATCGTCATTATCATCGTTGTTATCGTCCTTATCATCCTCATAATTATCGTCGTTAATATCGTCGTTATTTTGTCATAATCATCGTCGTTAATGTCGTCGTTATTATCGTCATTATCTACGTTGTTATCGTCATAAATATTATCGTTAATATCGTCGTTATTATTGTCATTATCTTCTTTTTATTGTCTTTATTATCGTCGTTAATATCGTCGTTATTATCGTCGTTAATATCGTCGTTAATATCGTCATTATCATCGTTGTTATCGTCCTTATTATCCTCATAATTATCGTCGTTAATATCGTCGTTATTTTGTCATAATCATCGTCGTTAATGTCGTCGTTATTATCGTCATTATCTACGTTGTTATCGTCATAAATATCATCGATAATATCGTCGTTATTATTGTCATTATCTTCTTTTTATCGTCGTTATTAACGTCGTTATTATCGTCGTTAATATCGTCGTTATTATCGTCGTTAATATCGTTATTATCATCGTTGTTATCGTCCTTATTATCCTCATAATTATCGTCGTTAATATCGTCGTTATTTTGTCACAATCTTCGTCGTTAATGTCGTCGTTAATATCGTCATTATCATCGTTGTTATCGTCATAAATATCATCGATAATATCGTCGTTATTATTGTCATTATCTTCTTTTTATCGTCGTTAATATCGTCGTTATTATCGTCGTTAATATCGTCGTTAATATCGTCATTATCATCGTTGTTATCGTCCTTATTATCCTCATAATTATCGTCGTTAATATCGTCGTTATTTTGTCATAATCATCGTCGTTAATGTCGTCGTTATTATCGTCATTATCTACGTTGTTATCGTCATAAATATCATCGATAATATCGTCGTTATTATTGTCATTATCTTCTTTTTATCGTCGTTTTTAACGTCGTTATTATCGTCGTTAATATCGTCGTTAATATCGTCATTATAATCGTTGTTATCGTCCTTATTATCCTCATAATTATCGTCGTTAATATCGTCGTTATTTTGTCATAATCATCGTCGTTAATGTCGTCGTTATTATCGTCATTATCTACGTTGTTATCGTCATAAATATCATCGATAATATCGTCGTTATTATTGTCATTATCTTCTTTTTATCGTCGTTTTTAACGTCGTTATTATCGTCGTTAATATCGTCGTTAATATCGTCGTTAATATCGTCATTATCATCGTTGTTATCGTCCTTATTATCCTCATAATTATCGTCGATAATATCGTCGTTATTTTGTCATAATCATCGTCGTTAATGTCGTCGTTATTATCGTCATTATCTACGTTGTTATCGTCATAAATATCATCGATAATATCGTCGTTATTATTGTCATTATCTTCTTTTTATCGTCGTTTTTAACGTCGTTATTATCGTCGTTATTAACGTCGTTATTATCGTCGTTAATATCGTCGTTATTATCGTCGTTAATATCGTTATTATCATCGTTGTTATCGTCCTTATTATCCTCATAATTATCGTCGTTAATATCGTCGTTATTTTGTCACAATCTTCGTCGTTAATGTCGTCGTTAATATCGTCATTATCATCGTTGTTATCGTCCTTATCATCCTCATAATTATCGTCGTTAATATCGCCGTTATTTTTCATAATCATCGTCGTTAATGTCGTCGTTATTATCGTCATTATCTACGTTGTTATCGTCATAAATATTATCGTTAATATCGTCGTTATTATTGTCATTATCTTCTTTTTATTGTCTTTATTATCGTCGTTAATATCGTCGTTATTATCGTCGTTAATATCGTCGTTAATATCGTCATTATCATCGTTGTTATCGTCCTTATTATCCTCATAATTATCGTCGTTAATATCGTCGTTATTTTGTCATAATCATCGTCGTTAATGTCGTCGTTATTATCGTCATTATCTACGTTGTTATCGTCATAAATATCATCGATAATATCGTCGTTATTATTGTCATTATCTTCTTTTTATCGTCGTTATTAACGTCGTTATTATCGTCGTTAATATCGTTAATATCGTCATTATCATCGTTGTTATCGTCCTTATCATCCTCATAATTATCGTCGTTAATATCGTCGTTATTTTGTCATAATCATCGTCGTTAATGTCGTCGTTATTATCGCCATTATCTACGTTGTTATCGTCATAAATATCATCGATAATATCGTCGTTATTATTGTCATTATCTTCTTTTTATCGTCGTTTTTAACGTCGTTATTATCGTCGTTAATATCGTCGTTAATATCGTCATTATAATCGTTGTTATCGTCCTTATTATCCTCATAATTATCGTCGTTAATATCGTCGTTATTTTGTCATAATCATCGTCGTTAATGTCGTCGTTATTATCGTCATTATCTACGTTGTTATCGTCATAAATATTATCTTTAATATCGTCGTTATTATTGTCATTATCTTCTTTTTATTGTCTTTATTATCGTCGTTAATATCGTCGTTATTATCGTCGTTAATATCGTCGTTAATATCGTCATTATCATCGTTGTTATCGTCCTTATTATCCTCATAATTATCGTCGTTAATATCGTCGTTATTTTGTCATAATCGTCGTCGTTAATGTCGTCGTTATTATCGTCATTATCTACGTTGTTATCGTCATAAATAACATCGATAATATCGTCGTTATTATTGTCATTATCTTCTTTTTATTGACTTTATTATCGTCGTTAATATCGTCGTTATTATCGTCGTTAATATCGTCGTTAATATCGTCATTATCATCGTTGTTATCGTCCTTATTATCCTCATAATTATCGTCGATAATATCGTCGTTATTTTGTCATAATCATCGTCGTTAATGTCGTCGTTATTATCGTCATTATCTACGTTGTTATCGTCATAAATATCATCGATAATATCGTCGTTATTATTGTCATTATCTTCTTTTTATCGTCGTTATTAACGTCGTTATTATCGTCGTTAATATCGTCGTTAATATCGTCATTATCATCGTTGTTATCGTCCTTATCATCCTCATAATTATCGTCGTTAATATCGTCGTTATTTTGTCATAATCATCGACGTTAATGTCGTCGTTATTATCGTCATTATCTACGTTGTTATCGTCATAAATATCATCGATAATATCGTCGTTATTATTGTCATTATCTTCTTTTTATCGTCGTTTTTAACGTCGTTATTATCGTCGTTAATATCGTCGTTAATATCGTCATTATAATCGTTGTTATCGTCCTTATTATCCTCATAATTATCGTCGTTAATATCGTCGTTATTTTGTCATAAACATCGTCGTTAATGTCGTCGTTATTATCGTCATTATCATCGTTGTTATCGTCCTTATCATCCTCATAATTATCGTCGTTAATATCGTCGTTATTTTGTCATAATCATCGTCGTTAATGTCGTCGTTATTATCGTCATTATCTACGTTGTTATCGTCATAAATATTATCTTTAATATCGTCGTTATTATTGTCATTATCTTCTTTTTATTGTCTTTATTATCGTCGTTAATATCGTCGTTATTATCGTCGTTAATATCGTCGTTAATATCGTCATTATCATCGTTGTTATCGTCCTTATTATCCTCATAATTATCGTCGTTAATATCGTCGTTATTTTGTCATAATCGTCGTCGTTAATGTCGTCGTTATTATCGTCATTATCTACGTTGTTATCGTCATAAATAACATCGATAATATCGTCGTTATTATTGTCATTATCTTCTTTTTATTGTCTTTATTATCGTCGTTAATATCGTCGTTATTATCGTCGTTAATATCGTCGTTAATATCGTCATTATCATCGTTGTTATCGTCCTTATTATCCTCATAATTATCGTCGTTAATATCGTCGTTATTTTGTCATAATCATCGTCGTTAATGTCGTCGTTATTATCGTCATTATCTACGTTGTTATCGTCATAAATATTATCTTTAATATCGTCGTTATTATTGTCATTATCTTCTTTTTATTGTCTTTATTATCGTCGTTAATATCGTCGTTATTATCGTCGTTAATATCGTCGTTAATATCGTCATTATCATCGTTGTTATCGTCCTTATTATCCTCATAATTATCGTCGTTAATATCGTCGTTATTTTGTCATAATCGTCGTCGTTAATGTCGTCGTTATTATCGTCATTATCTACGTTGTTATCGTCATAAATAACATCGATAATATCGTCGTTATTATTGTCATTATCTTCTTTTTATTGTCTTTATTATCGTCGTTAATATCGTCGTTATTATCGTCGTTAATATCGTCGTTAATATCGTCATTATCATCGTTGTTATCGTCCTTATCATCCTCATAATTATCGTCGTTAATATCGTCGTTATTTTGTCATAATCATCGACGTTAATGTCGTCGTTATTATCGTCATTATCTACGTTGTTATCGTCATAAATATCATCGATAATATCGTCGTTATTATTGTCATTATCTTCTTTTTATCGTCGTTTTTAACGTCGTTATTATCGTCGTTAATATCGTCGTTAATATCGTCATTATAATCGTTGTTATCGTCCTTATTATCCTCATAATTATCGTCGTTAATATCGTCGTTATTTTGTCATAAACATCGTCGTTAATGTCGTCGTTATTATCGTCATTATCATCGTTGTTATCGTCCTTATCATCCTCATAATTATCGTCGTTAATATCGTCGTTATTTTGTCATAATCATCGTCGTTAATGTCGTCGTTATTATCGTCATTATCTACGTTGTTATCGTCATAAATATTATCTTTAATATCGTCGTTATTATTGTCATTATCTTCTTTTTATTGTCTTTATTATCGTCGTTAATATCGTCGTTATTATCGTCGTTAATATCGTCGTTAATATCGTCATTATCATCGTTGTTATCGTCCTTATTATCCTCATAATTATCGTCGTTAATATCGTCGTTATTTTGTCATAATCGTCGTCGTTAATGTCGTCGTTATTATCGTCATTATCTACGTTGTTATCGTCATAAATAACATCGATAATATCGTCGTTATTATTGTCATTATCTTCTTTTTATTGTCTTTATTATCGTCGTTAATATCGTCGTTATTATCGTCGTTAATATCGTCGTTAATATCGTCATTATCATCGTTGTTATCGTCCTTATTATCCTCATAATTATCGTCGTTAATATCGTCGTTATTTTGTCATAATCATCGTCGTTAATGTCGTCGTTATTATCGTCATTATCTACGTTGTTATCGTCATAAATATCATCGATAATATCGTCGTTATTATTGTCATTATCTTCTTTTTATCGTCGTTATTAACGTCGTTATTATCGTCGTTAATATCGTCGTTAATATCGTCATTATCATCGTTGTTATCGTCCTTATCATCCTCATAATTATCGTCGTTAATATCGTCGTTATTTTGTCATAATCATCGTCGTTAATGTCGTCGTTATTATCGTCATTATCTACGTTGTTATCGTCATAAATATCATCGATAATATCGTCGTTATTATTGTCATTATCTTCTTTTTATCGTCGTTTTTAACGTCGTTATTATCGTCGTTAATATCGTCGTTAATATCGTCATTATAATCGTTGTTATCGTCCTTATTATCCTCATAATTATCGTCGTTAATATCGTCGTTATTTTGTCATAAACATCGTCGCTAATGTCGTCGTTATTATCGTCATTATCATCGTTGTTATCGTCCTTATCATCCTCATAATTATCGTCGTTAATATCGTCGTTATTTTGTCATAATCATCGTCGTTAATGTCGTCGTTATTATCGTCATTATCTACGTTGTTATCGTCATAAATATTATCTTTAATATCGTCGTTATTATTGTCATTATCTTCTTTTCATCGTCGTTTTTAACGTCGTTATTATCGTCGTTAATATCGTCGTTAATATCGTCATTATAATCGTTGTTATCGTCCTTATTATCCTCATAATTATCGTCGTTAATATCGTCGTTATTTTGTCATAAACATCGTCGTTAATGTCGTCGTTATTATCGTCATTATCATCGTTGTTATCATCCTTATCATCCTCATAATTATCGTCGTTAATATCGTCGTTATTTTGTCATAATCATCGACGATAATGTCGTCGTTATTATCGTCATTATCTTCGTAATTATCGTCATAATTATCATCGTTAATATCGTCGTTATTATTGTCATTATCTTCTTTTTATCGACGTTAATATCGTCGTTAATATCGTCGTTATTATCGTCGTTAATATCGTCATTATCATCGTTTTTATCGTCCTTATTATCCTCATAATTATCGTCGTTAATATCGTCGTTATTTTGTCACAATCATCGTCGTTAATGTCGTCGTTATTATCGTCATTATCATCGTTGTTATCGTCCTTATCATCCTCATAATTATCGTCGTTAATATCGTCGTTATTTTGTCATAATCATCGTCGTTAATGTCGTCGTTATTATCGTCATTATCTACGTTGTTATCGTCATAAATATTATCGTTAATATCGTCGTTATTATTGTCATTATCTTCTTTTTATTGTCTTTATTATCGTCGTTAATATCGTCGTTATTATCGTCGTTAATATCGTCGTTAATATCGTCATTATCATCGTTGTTATCGTCCTTATTATCCTCATAATTATCGTCGTTAATATCGTCGTTATTTTGTCATAATCATCGTCGTTAATGTCGTCGTTATTATCGTCATTATCTACGTTGTTATCGTCATAAATATCATCGATAATATCGTCGTTATTATTGTCATTATCTTCTTTTTATCGTCGTTATTAACGTCGTTATTATCGTCGTTAATATCGTCGTTAATATCGTCATTATCATCGTTGTTATCGTCCTTATCATCCTCATAATTATCGTCGTTAATATCGTCGTTATTTTGTCATAATCATCGTCGTTAATGTCGTCGTTATTATCGTCATTATCTACGTTGTTATCGTCATAAATATCATCGATAATATCGTCGTTATTATTGTCATTATCTTCTTTTTATCGTCGTTTTTAACGTCGTTATTATCGTCGTTAATATCGTCGTTAATATCGTCATTATAATCGTTGTTATCGTCCTTATTATCCTCATAATTATCGTCGTTAATATCGTCGTTATTTTGTCATAAACATCGTCGCTAATGTCGTCGTTATTATCGTCATTATCATCGTTGTTATCGTCCTTATCATCCTCATAATTATCGTCGTTAATATCGTCGTTATTTTGTCATAATCATCGTCGTTAATGTCGTCGTTATTATCGTCATTATCTACGTTGTTATCGTCATAAATATTATCTTTAATATCGTCGTTATTATTGTCATTATCTTCTTTTTATTGTCTTTATTATCGTCGTTAATATCGTCGTTATTATCGTCGTTAATATCGTCGTTAATATCGTCATTATCATCGTTGTTATCGTCCTTATTATCCTCATAATTATCGTCGTTAATATCGTCGTTATTTTGTCATAATCGTCGTCGTTAATGTCGTCGTTATTATCGTCATTATCTACGTTGTTATCGTCATAAATAACATCGATAATATCGTCGTTATTATTGTCATTATCTTCTTTTTATTGTCTTTATTATCGTCGTTAATATCGTCGTTATTATCGTCGTTAATATCGTCGTTAATATCGTCATTATCATCGTTGTTATCGTCCTTATTATCCTCATAATTATCGTCGTTAATATCGTCGTTATTTTGTCATAATCATCGTCGTTAATGTCGTCGTTATTATCGTCATTATCTACGTTGTTATCGTCATAAATATTATCTTTAATATCGTCGTTATTATTGTCATTATCTTCTTTTTATTGTCTTTATTATCGTCGTTAATATCGTCGTTATTATCGTCGTTAATATCGTCGTTAATATCGTCATTATCATCGTTGTTATCGTCCTTATTATCCTCATAATTATCGTCGTTAATATCGTCGTTATTTTGTCATAATCGTCGTCGTTAATGTCGTCGTTATTATCGTCATTATCTACGTTGTTATCGTCATAAATAACATCGATAATATCGTCGTTATTATTGTCATTATCTTCTTTTTATTGTCTTTATTATCGTCGTTAATATCGTCGTTATTATCGTCGTTAATATCGTCGTTAATATCGTCATTATCATCGTTGTTATCGTCCTTATTATCCTCATAATTATCGTCGATAATATCGTCGTTATTTTGTCATAATCATCGTCGTTAATGTCGTCGTTATTATCGTCATTATCTACGTTGTTATCGTCATAAATATCATCGATAATATCGTCGTTATTATTGTCATTATCTTCTTTTTATCGTCGTTATTAACGTCGTTATTATCGTCGTTAATATCGTCGTTAATATCGTCATTATCATCGTTGTTATCGTCCTTATCATCCTCATAATTATCGTCGTTAATATCGTCGTTATTTTGTCATAATCATCGACGTTAATGTCGTCGTTATTATCGTCATTATCTACGTTGTTATCGTCATAAATATCATCGATAATATCGTCGTTATTATTGTCATTATCTTCTTTTTATCGTCGTTTTTAACGTCGTTATTAT
The DNA here is from genome assembly GCA_911387685.1 of Dolichovespula media. Lineage (NCBI taxonomy): Eukaryota > Metazoa > Arthropoda > Insecta > Hymenoptera > Vespidae > Dolichovespula > Dolichovespula media. The sequence continues at coordinate 22,009 of CAJVQJ010000111.1, forward strand.
CGTCGTTAATATCGTCGTTAATATCGTCATTATAATCGTTGTTATCGTCCTTATTATCCTCATAATTATCGTCGTTAATATCGTCGTTATTTTGTCATAAACATCGTCGTTAATGTCGTCGTTATTATCGTCATTATCATCGTTGTTATCGTCCTTATCATCCTCATAATTATCGTCGTTAATATCGTCGTTATTTTGTCATAATCATCGTCGTTAATGTCGTCGTTATTATCGTCATTATCTACGTTGTTATCGTCATAAATATTATCTTTAATATCGTCGTTATTATTGTCATTATCTTCTTTTTATTGTCTTTATTATCGTCGTTAATATCGTCGTTATTATCGTCGTTAATATCGTCGTTAATATCGTCATTATCATCGTTGTTATCGTCCTTATTATCCTCATAATTATCGTCGTTAATATCGTCGTTATTTTGTCATAATCGTCGTCGTTAATGTCGTCGTTATTATCGTCATTATCTACGTTGTTATCGTCATAAATAACATCGATAATATCGTCGTTATTATTGTCATTATCTTCTTTTTATTGTCTTTATTATCGTCGTTAATATCGTCGTTATTATCGTCGTTAATATCGTCGTTAATATCGTCATTATCATCGTTGTTATCGTCCTTATTATCCTCATAATTATCGTCGTTAATATCGTCGTTATTTTGTCATAATCATCGTCGTTAATGTCGTCGTTATTATCGTCATTATCTACGTTGTTATCGTCATAAATATCATCGATAATATCGTCGTTATTATTGTCATTATCTTCTTTTTATCGTCGTTATTAACGTCGTTATTATCGTCGTTAATATCGTCGTTAATATCGTCATTATCATCGTTGTTATCGTCCTTATCATCCTCATAATTATCGTCGTTAATATCGTCGTTATTTTGTCATAATCATCGTCGTTAATGTCGTCGTTATTATCGTCATTATCTACGTTGTTATCGTCATAAATATCATCGATAATATCGTCGTTATTATTGTCATTATCTTCTTTTTATCGTCGTTTTTAACGTCGTTATTATCGTCGTTAATATCGTCGTTAATATCGTCATTATAATCGTTGTTATCGTCCTTATTATCCTCATAATTATCGTCGTTAATATCGTCGTTATTTTGTCATAAACATCGTCGCTAATGTCGTCGTTATTATCGTCATTATCATCGTTGTTATCGTCCTTATCATCCTCATAATTATCGTCGTTAATATCGTCGTTATTTTGTCATAATCATCGTCGTTAATGTCGTCGTTATTATCGTCATTATCTACGTTGTTATCGTCATAAATATTATCTTTAATATCGTCGTTATTATTGTCATTATCTTCTTTTTATCGACGTTAATATCGTCGTTAATATCGTCGTTATTATCGTCGTTAATATCGTCATTATCATCGTTTTTATCGTCCTTATTATCCTCATAATTATCGTCGTTAATATCGTCGTTATTTTGTCACAATCATCGTCGTTAATGTCGTCGTTATTATCGTCATTATCATCGTTGTTATCGTCCTTATCATCCTCATAATTATCGTCGTTAATATCGTCGTTATTTTGTCATAATCATCGTCGTTAATGTCGTCGTTATTATCGTCATTATCTTCGTAATTATCGTCATAATTATCATCGTTAATATCGTCGTTATTATTGTCATTATCTTCTTTTTATCGACGTTAATATCGTCGTTAATATCGTCGTTATTATCGTCGTTAATATCGTCATTATCATCGTTTTTATCGTCCTTATTATCCTCATAATTATCGTCGTTAATATCGTCGTTATTTTGTCACAATCATCGTCGTTAATGTCGTCGTTATTATCGTCATTATCATCGTTGTTATCGTCCTTATCATCCTCATAATTATCGTCGTTAATATCGTCGTTATTTTGTCATAATCATCGTCGTTAATGTCGTCGTTATTATCGTCATTATCTACGTTGTTATCGTCATAAATATTATCGTTAATATCGTCGTTATTATTGTCATTATCTTCTTTTTATTGTCTTTATTATCGTCGTTAATATCGTCGTTATTATCGTCGTTAATATCGTCGTTAATATCGTCATTATCATCGTTGTTATCGTCCTTATCATCCTCATAATTATCGTCGTTAATATCGTCGTTATTTTGTCATAATCGTCGTCGTTAATGTCGTCGTTATTATCGTCATTATCTACGTTGTTATCGTCATAAATAACATCGATAATATCGTCGTTATTATTGTCATTATCTTCTTTTTATTGTCTTTATTATCGTCGTTAATATCGTCGTTATTATCGTCGTTAATATCGTCGTTAATATCGTCATTATCATCGTTGTTATCGTCCTTATTATCCTCATAATTATCGTCGTTAATATCGTCGTTATTTTGTCATAATCATCGTCGTTAATGTCGTCGTTATTATCGTCATTATCTACGTTGTTATCGTCATAAATATCATCGATAATATCGTCGTTATTATTGTCATTATCTTCTTTTTATCGTCGTTATTAACGTCGTTATTATCGTCGTTAATATCGTCGTTAATATCGTCATTATCATCGTTGTTATCGTCCTTATCATCCTCATAATTATCGTCGTTAATATCGTCGTTATTTTGTCATAATCATCGTCGTTAATGTCGTCGTTAGTATCGTCATTATCTACGTTGTTATCGTCATAAATATCATCGATAATATCGTCGTTATTATTGTCATTATCTTCTTTTTATCGTCGTTTTTAACGTCGTTATTATCGTCGTTAATATCGTCGTTAATATCGTCATTATAATCGTTGTTATCGTCCTTATTATCCTCATAATTATCGTCGTTAATATCGTCGTTATTTTGTCATAAACATCGTCGCTAATGTCGTCGTTATTATCGTCATTATCATCGTTGTTATCGTCCTTATCATCCTCATAATTATCGTCGTTAATATCGTCGTTATTTTGTCATAATCATCGTCGTTAATGTCGTCGTTATTATCGTCATTATCTACGTTGTTATCGTCATAAATATTATCTTTAATATCGTCGTTATTATTGTCATTATCTTCTTTTCATCGTCGTTTTTAACGTCGTTATTATCGTCGTTAATATCGTCGTTAATATCGTTATTATAATCGTTGTTATCGTCCTTATTATCCTCATAATTATCGTCGTTAATATCGTCGTTATTTTGTCATAAACATCGTCGTTAATGTCGTCGTTATTATCGTCATTATCATCGTTGTTATCATCCTTATCATCCTCATAATTATCGTCGTTAATATCGTCGTTATTTTGTCATAATCATCGTCGTTAATGTCGTCGTTATTATCGTCATTATCTACGTTGTTATCGTCATAAATATCATCGATAATATCGTCGTTATTATTGTCATTATCTTCTTTTTATCGTCGTTATTAACGTCGTTATTATCGTCGTTAATATCGTCGTTAATATCGTCATTATCATCGTTGTTATCGTCCTTATCATCCTCATAATTATCGTCGTTAATATCGTCGTTATTTTGTCATAATCATCGTCGTTAATATCGTCGTTATTATCGTCATTATCTACGTTGTTATCGTCATAAATATCATCGATAATATCGTCGTTATTATTGTCATTATCTTCTTTTTATCGTCGTTTTTAACGTCGTTATTATCGTCGTTAATATCGTCGTTAATATCGTCATTATAATCGTTGTTATCGTCCTTATTATCCTCATAATTATCGTCGTTAATATCGTCGTTATTTTGTCACAATCTTCGTCGTTAATGTCGTCGTTAATATCGTCATTATCATCGTTGTTATCGTCCTTATCATCCTCATAATTATCGTCGTTAATATCGCCGTTATTTTGTCATAATCATCGTCGTTAATGTCGTCGTTATTATCGTCATTATCTACGTTGTTATCGTCATAAATATTATCGTTAATATCGTCGTTATTATTGTCATTATCTTCTTTTTATTGTCTTTATTATCGTCGTTAATATCGTCGTTATTATCGTCGTTAATATCGTCGTTAATATCGTCATTATCATCGTTGTTATCGTCCTTATTATCCTCATAATTATCGTCGTTAATATCGTCGTTATTTTGTCATAATCATCGTCGTTAATGTCGTCGTTATTATCGTCATTATCTACGTTGTTATCGTCATAAATATCATCGATAATATCGTCGTTATTATTGTCATTATCTTCTTTTTATCGTCGTTATTAACGTCGTTATTATCGTCGTTAATATCGTCGTTAATATCGTCATTATCATCGTTGTTATCGTCCTTATCATCCTCATAATGATCGTCGTTAATATCGTCGTTATTTTGTCATAATCATCGTCGTTAATGTCGTCGTTATTATCGTCATTATCTACGTTGTTATCGTCATAAATATCATCGATAATATCGTCGTTATTATTGTCATTATCTTCTTTTTATCGTCGTTTTTAACGTCGTTATTATCGTCGTTAATATCGTCGTTAATATCGTCATTATAATCGTTGTTATCGTCCTTATTATCCTCATAATTATCGTCGTTAATATCGTCGTTATTTTGTCACAATCTTCGTCGTTAATGTCGTCGTTAATATCGTCATTATCATCGTTGTTATCGTCCTTATCATCCTCATAATTATCGTCGTTAATATCGTCGTTATTTTGTCATAATCATCGTCGTTAATGTCGTCGTTATTATCGTCATTATCTACGTTGTTATCGTCATAAATATTATCTTTAATATCGTCGTTATTATTGTCATTATCTTCTTTTTATTGTCTTTATTATCGTCGTTAATATCGTCGTTATTATCGTCGTTAATATCGTCGTTAATATCGTCATTATCATCGTTGTTATCGTCCTTATTATCCTCATAATTATCGTCGTTAATATCGTCGTTATTTTGTCATAATCGTCGTCGTTAATGTCGTCGTTATTATCGTCATTATCTACGTTGTTATCGTCATAAATAACATCGATAATATCGTCGTTATTATTGTCATTATCTTCTTTTTATTGTCTTTATTATCGTCGTTAATATCGTCGTTATTATCGTCGTTAATATCGTCGTTAATATCGTCATTATCATCGTTGTTATCGTCCTTATTATCCTCATAATTATCGTCGTTAATATCGTCGTTATTTTGTCATAATCATCGTCGTTAATGTCGTCGTTATTATCGTCATTATCTACGTTGTTATCGTCATAAATATCATCGATAATATCGTCGTTATTATTGTCATTATCTTCTTTTTATCGTCGTTATTAACGTCGTTATTATCGTCGTTAATATCGTCGTTAATATCGTCATTATAATCGTTGTTATCGTCCTTATTATCCTCATAATTATCGTCGTTAATATCGTCGTTATTTTGTCATAATCATCGTCGTTAATGTCGTCGTTATTATCGTCATTATCTACGTTGTTATCGTCATAAATATCATCGATAATATCGTCGTTATTATTGTCATTATCTTCTTTTTATCGTCGTTAATATCGTCGTTATTATCGTCGTTAATATCGTCGTTAATATCGTCATTATCATCGTTGTTATCGTCCTTATTATCCTCATAATTATCGTCGTTAATATCGTCGTTATTTTGTCATAATCATCGTCGTTAATGTCGTCGTTATTATCGTCATTATCTACGTTGTTATCGTCATAAATATCATCGATAATATCGTCGTTATTATTGTCATTATCTTCTTTTTATCGTCGTTTTTAACGTCGTTATTATCGTCGTTAATATCGTCGTTAATATCGTCATTATAATCGTTGTTATCGTCCTTATTATCCTCATAATTATCGTCGTTAATATCGTCGTTATTTTGTCATAATCATCGTCGTTAATGTCGTCGTTATTATCGTCATTATCTACGTTGTTATCGTCATAAATATCATCGATAATATCGTCGTTATTATTGTCATTATCTTCTTTTTATCGTCGTTTTTAACGTCGTTATTATCGTCGTTATTATCGTCGTTAATATCGTCGTTAATATCGTCATTATCATCGTTGTTATCGTCCTTATTATCCTCATAATTATCGTCGATAATATCGTCGTTATTTTGTCATAATCATCGTCGTTAATGTCGTCGTTATTATCGTCATTATCTACGTTGTTATCGTCATAAATATCATCGATAATATCGTCGTTATTATTGTCATTATCTTCTTTTTATCGTCGTTTTTAACGTCGTTATTATCGTCGTTATTAACGTCGTTATTATCGTCGTTAATATCGTCGTTATTATCGTCGTTAATATCGTTATTATCATCGTTGTTATCGTCCTTATTATCCTCATAATTATCGTCGTTAATATCGTCGTTATTTTGTCACAATCATCGTCGTTAATGTCGTCGTTAATATCGTCATTATCATCGTTGTTATCGTCCTTATCATCCTCATAATTATCGTCGTTAATATCGCCGTTATTTTGTCATAATCATCGTCGTTAATGTCGTCGTTATTATCGTCATTATCTACGTTGTTATCGTCATAAATATTATCGTTAATATCGTCGTTATTATTGTCATTATCTTCTTTTTATTGTCTTTATTACCGTCGTTAATATCGTCGTTATTATCGTCGTTAACATCGTCGTTAATATCGTCATTATCATCGTTGTTATCGTCCTTATTATCCTCATAATTATCGTCGTTAATATCGTCGTTATTTTGTCATAATCATCGTCGTTAATGTCGTCGTTATTATCGTCATTATCTACGTTGTTATCGTCATAAATATCATCGATAATATCGTCGTTATTATTGTCATTATCTTCTTTTTATCGTCGTTATTAACGTCGTTATTATCGTCGTTAATATCGTCGTTAATATCGTCATTATCATCGTTGTTATCGTCCTTATCATCCTCATAATTATCGTCGTTAATATCGTCGTTATTTTGTCATAATCATCGTCGTTAATATCGTCGTTATTATCGTCATTATCTACGTTGTTATCGTCATAAATATCATCGATAATATCGTCGTTATTATTGTCATTATCTTCTTTTTATCGTCGTTTTTAACGTCGTTATTATCGTCGTTAATATCGTCGTTAATATCGTCATTATAATCGTTGTTATCGTCCTTATTATCCTCATAATTATCGTCGTTAATATCGTCGTTATTTTGTCACAATCTTCGTCGTTAATGTCGTCGTTAATATCGTCATTATCATCGTTGTTATCGTCCTTATCATCCTCATAATTATCGTCGTTAATATCGTCGTTATTTTGTCATAATCATCGTCGTTAATGTCGTCGTTATTATCGTCATTATCTACGTTGTTATCGTCATAAATATTATCTTTAATATCGTCGTTATTATTGTCATTATCTTCTTTTTATTGTCTTTATTATCGTCGTTAATATCGTCGTTATTATCGTCGTTAATATCGTCGTTAATATCGTCATTATCATCGTTGTTATCGTCCTTATTATCCTCATAATTATCGTCGTTAATATCGTCGTTATTTTGTCATAATCGTCGTCGTTAATGTCGTCGTTATTATCGTCATTATCTACGTTGTTATCGTCATAAATAACATCGATAATATCGTCGTTATTATTGTCATTATCTTCTTTTTATTGTCTTTATTATCGTCGTTAATATCGTCGTTATTATCGTCGTTAATATCGTCGTTAATATCGTCATTATCATCGTTGTTATCGTCCTTATTATCCTCATAATTATCGTCGTTAATATCGTCGTTATTTTGTCATAATCATCGTCGTTAATGTCGTCGTTATTATCGTCATTATCTACGTTGTTATCGTCATAAATATCATCGATAATATCGTCGTTATTATTGTCATTATCTTCTTTTTATCGTCGTTATTAACGTCGTTATTATCGTCGTTAATATCGTCGTTAATATCGTCATTATAATCGTTGTTATCGTCCTTATTATCCTCATAATTATCGTCGTTAATATCGTCGTTATTTTGTCATAATCATCGTCGTTAATGTCGTCGTTATTATCGTCATTATCTACGTTGTTATCGTCATAAATATCATCGATAATATCGTCGTTATTATTGTCATTATCTTCTTTTTATCGTCGTTAATATCGTCGTTATTATCGTCGTTAATATCGTCGTTAATATCGTCATTATCATCGTTGTTATCGTCCTTATTATCCTCATAATTATCGTCGTTAATATCGTCGTTATTTTGTCATAATCATCGTCGTTAATGTCGTCGTTATTATCGTCATTATCTACGTTGTTATCGTCATAAATATCATCGATAATATCGTCGTTATTATTGTCATTATCTTCTTTTTATCGTCGTTTTTAACGTCGTTATTATCGTCGTTAATATCGTCGTTAATATCGTCATTATAATCGTTGTTATCGTCCTTATTATCCTCATAATTATCGTCGTTAATATCGTCGTTATTTTGTCATAATCATCGTCGTTAATGTCGTCGTTATTATCGTCATTATCTACGTTGTTATCGTCATAAATATCATCGATAATATCGTCGTTATTATTGTCATTATCTTCTTTTTATCGTCGTTTTTAACGTCGTTATTATCGTCGTTAATATCGTCGTTAATATCGTCGTTAATATCGTCATTATCATCGTTGTTATCGTCCTTATTATCCTCATAATTATCGTCGATAATATCGTCGTTATTTTGTCATAATCATCGTCGTTAATGTCGTCGTTATTATCGTCATTATCTACGTTGTTATCGTCATAAATATCATCGATAATATCGTCGTTATTATTGTCATTATCTTCTTTTTATCGTCGTTTTTAACGTCGTTATTATCGTCGTTATTAACGTCGTTATTATCGTCGTTAATATCGTCGTTATTATCGTCGTTAATATCGTTATTATCATCGTTGTTATCGTCCTTATTATCCTCATAATTATCGTCGTTAATATCGTCGTTATTTTGTCACAATCTTCGTCGTTAATGTCGTCGTTAATATCGTCATTATCATCGTTGTTATCGTCCTTATCATCCTCATAATTATCGTCGTTAATATCGCCGTTATTTTGTCATAATCATCGTCGTTAATGTCGTCGTTATTATCGTCATTATCTACGTTGTTATCGTCATAAATATTATCGTTAATATCGTCGTTATTATTGTCATTATCTTCTTTTTATTGTCTTTATTATCGTCGTTAATATCGTCGTTATTATCGTCGTTAACATCGTCGTTAATATCGTCATTATCATCGTTGTTATCGTCCTTATTATCCTCATAATTATCGTCGTTAATATCGTCGTTATTTTGTCATAATCATCGTCGTTAATGTCGTCGTTATTATCGTCATTATCTACGTTGTTATCGTCATAAATATCATCGATAATATCGTCGTTATTATTGTCATTATCTTCTTTTTATCGTCGTTATTAACGTCGTTATTATCGTCGTTAATATCGTCGTTAATATCGTCATTATCATCGTTGTTATCGTCCTTATCATCCTCATAATTATCGTCGTTAATATCGTCGTTATTTTGTCATAATCATCGTCGTTAATATCGTCGTTATTATCGTCATTATCTACGTTGTTATCGTCATAAATATCATCGATAATATCGTCGTTATTATTGTCATTATCTTCTTTTTATCGTCGTTTTTAACGTCGTTATTATCGTCGTTAATATCGTCGTTAATATCGTCATTATAATCGTTGTTATCGTCCTTATTATCCTCATAATTATCGTCGTTAATATCGTCGTTATTTTGTCACAATCTTCGTCGTTAATGTCGTCGTTAATATCGTCATTATCATCGTTGTTATCGTCCTTATCATCCTCATAATTATCGTCGTTAATATCGTCGTTATTTTGTCATAATCATCGTCGTTAATGTCGTCGTTATTATCGTCATTATCTACGTTGTTATCGTCATAAATATTATCTTTAATATCGTCGTTATTGTTGTCATTATCTTCTTTTTATTGTCTTTATTATCGTCGTTAATATCGTCGTTATTATCGTCGTTAATATTGTCGTTAATATCGTCATTATCATCGTTGTTATCGTCCTTATTATCCTCATAATTATCGTCGTTAATATCGTCGTTATTTTGTCATAATCGTCGTCGTTAATGTCGTCGTTATTATCGTCATTATCTACGTTGTTATCGTCATAAATAACATCGATAATATCGTCGTTATTATTGTCATTATCTTCTTTTTATTGTCTTTATTATCGTCGTTAATATCGTCGTTATTATCGTCGTTAATATCGTCGTTAATATCGTCATTATCATCGTTGTTATCGTCCTTATTATCCTCATAATTATCGTCGTTAATATCGTCGTTATTTTGTCATAATCATCGTCGTTAATGTCGTCGTTATTATCGTCATTATCTACGTTGTTATCGTCATAAATATCATCGATAATATCGTCGTTATTATTGTCATTATCTTCTTTTTATCGTCGTTATTAACGTCGTTATTATCGTCGTTAATATCGTCGTTAATATCGTCATTATAATCGTTGTTATCGTCCTTATTATCCTCATAATTATCGTCGTTAATATCGTCGTTATTTTGTCATAATCATCGTCGTTAATGTCGTCGTTATTATCGTCATTATCTACGTTGTTATCGTCATAAATATCATCGATAATATCGTCGTTATTATTGTCATTATCTTCTTTTTATCGTCGTTTTTAACGTCGTTATTATCGTCGTTAATATCGTCGTTAATATCGTCGTTAATATCGTCATTATCATCGTTGTTATCGTCCTTATTATCCTCATAATTATCGTCGATAATATCGTCGTTATTTTGTCATAATCATCGTCGTTAATGTCGTCGTTATTATCGTCATTATCTACGTTGTTATCGTCATAAATATCATCGATAATATCGTCGTTATTATTGTCATTATCTTCTTTTTATCGTCGTTATTAACGTCGTTATTATCGTCGTTAATATCGTCGTTAATATCGTCATTATCATCGTTGTTATCGTCCTTATCCTCCTCATAATTATCGTCGTTAATATCGTCGTTATTTTGTCATAATCATCGTCGTTAATGTCGTCGTTATTATCGTCATTATCTACGTTGTTATCGTCATAAATATCATCGATAATATCGTCGTTATTATTGTCATTATCTTCTTTTTATCGTCGTTTTTAACGTCGTTATTATCGTCGTTAATATCGTCGTTAATATCGTCATTATAATCGTTGTTATCGTCCTTATTATCCTCATAATTATCGTCGTTAATATCGTCGTTATTTTGTCACAATCTTCGTCGTTAATGTCGTCGTTAATATCGTCATTATCATCGTTGTTATCGTCCTTATCATCCTCATAATTATCGTCGTTAATATCGCCGTTATTTTGTCATAATCATCGTCGTTAATGTCGTCGTTATTTTCGTCATTATCTACGTTGTTATCGTCATAAATATTATCGTTAATATCGTCGTTATTATTGTCATTATCTTCTTTTTATTGTCTTTATTATCGTCGTTAATATCGTCGTTAATATCGTCGTTAATATCGTCATTATCATCGTTGTTATCGTCCTTATCATCCTCATAATTATCGTCGTTAATATCGTCGTTATTTTGTCATAATCATCGTCGTTAATGTCGTCGTTATTATCGTCATTATCTACGTTGTTATCGTCATAAATATCATCGATAATATCGTCGTTATTATTGTCATTATCTTCTTTTTATCGTCGTTTTTAACGTCGTTATTATCGTCGTTAATATCGTCGTTAATATCGTCATTATAATCGTTGTTATCGTCCTTATTATCCTCATAATTATCGTCGTTAATATCGTCGTTATTTTGTCACAATCTTCGTCGTTAATGTCGTCGTTAATATCGTCATTATCATCGTTGTTATCGTCCTTATCATCCTCATAATTATCGTCGTTAATATCGTCGTTATTTTGTCATAATCATCGTCGTTAATGTCGTCGTTATTATCGTCATTATCTACGTTGTTATCGTCATAAATATTATCTTTAATATCGTCGTTATTATTGTCATTATCTTCTTTTTATTGTCTTTATTATCGTCGTTAATATCGTCGTTATTATCGTCGTTAATATCGTCGTTAATATCGTCATTATCATCGTTGTTATCGTCCTTATTATCCTCATAATTATCGTCGTTAATATCGTCGTTATTTTGTCATAATCGTCGTCGTTAATGTCGTCGTTATTATCGTCATTATCTACGTTGTTATCGTCATAAATAACATCGATAATATCGTCGTTATTATTGTCATTATCTTCTTTTTATTGTCTTTATTATCGTCGTTAATATCGTCGTTATTATCGTCGTTAATATCGTCGTTAATATCGTCATTATCATCGTTGTTATCGTCCTTATTATCCTCATAATTATCGTCGTTAATATCGTCGTTATTTTGTCATAATCATCGTCGTTAATGTCGTCGTTATTATCGTCATTATCTACGTTGTTATCGTCATAAATATCATCGATAATATCGTCGTTATTATTGTCATTATCTTCTTTTTATCGTCGTTATTAACGTCGTTATTATCGTCGTTAATATCGTCGTTAATATCGTCATTATAATCGTTGTTATCGTCCTTATTATCCTCATAATTATCGTCGTTAATATCGTCGTTATTTTGTCATAATCATCGTCGTTAATGTCGTCGTTATTATCGTCATTATCTACGTTGTTATCGTCATAAATATCATCGATAATATCGTCGTTATTATTGTCATTATCTTCTTTTTATCGTCGTTAATATCGTCGTTATTATCGTCGTTAATATCGTCGTTAATATCGTCATTATCATCGTTGTTATCGTCCTTATTATCCTCATAATTATCGTCGTTAATATCGTCGTTATTTTGTCATAATCATCGTCGTTAATGTCGTCGTTATTATCGTCATTATCTACGTTGTAATCGTCATAAATATCATCGATAATATCGTCGTTATTATTGTCATTATCTTCTTTTTATCGTCGTTTTTAACGTCGTTATTATCGTCGTTAATATCGTCGTTAATATCGTCATTATAATCGTTGTTATCGTCCTTATTATCCTCATAATTATCGTCGTTAATATCGTCGTTATTTTGTCATAATCATCGTCGTTAATGTCGTCGTTATTATCGTCATTATCTACGTTGTTATCGTCATAAATATCATCGATAATATCGTCGTTATTATTGTCATTATCTTCTTTTTATCGTCGTTTTTAACGTCGTTATTATCGTCGTTAATATCGTCGTTAATATCGTCGTTAATATCGTCATTATCATCGTTGTTATCGTCCTTATTATCCTCATAATTATCGTCGATAATATCGTCGTTATTTTGTCATAATCATCGTCGTTAATTTCGTCGTTATTATCGTCATTATCTACGTTGTTATCGTCATAAATATCATCGATAATATCGTCGTTATTATTGTCATTATCTTCTTTTTATCGTCGTTTTTAACGTCGTTATTATCGTCGTTATTAACGTCGTTATTATCGTCGTTAATATCGTCGTTATTATCGTCGTTAATATCGTTATTATCATCGTTGTTATCGTCCTTATTATCCTCATAATTATCGTCGTTAATATCGTCGTTATTTTGTCACAATCTTCGTCGTTAATGTCGTCGTTAATATCGTCATTATCATCGTTGTTATCGTCCTTATCATCCTCATAATTATCGTCGTTAATATCGCCGTTATTTTGTCATAATCATCGTCGTTAATGTCGTCGTTATTATCGTCATTATCTACGTTGTTATCGTCATAAATATTATCGTTAATATCGTCGTTATTATTGTCATTATCTTCTTTTTATTGTCTTTATTATCGTCGTTAATATCGTCGTTATTATCGTCGTTAACATCGTCGTTAATATCGTCATTATCATCGTTGTTATCGTCCTTATTATCCTCATAATTATCGTCGTTAATATCGTCGTTATTTTGTCATAATCATCGTCGTTAATGTCGTCGTTATTATCGTCATTATCTACGTTGTTATCGTCATAAATATCATCGATAATATCGTCGTTATTATTGTCATTATCTTCTTTTTATCGTCGTTATTAACGTCGTTATTATCGTCGTTAATATCGTCGTTAATATCGTCATTATCATCGTTGTTATCGTCCTTATCATCCTCATAATTATCGTCGTTAATATCGTCGTTATTTTGTCATAATCATCGTCGTTAATGTCGTCGTTATTATCGTCATTATCTACGTTGTTATCGTCATAAATATCATCGATAATATCGTCGTTATTATTGTCATTATCTTCTTTTTATCGTCGTTTTTAACGTCGTTATTATCGTCGTTAATATCGTCGTTAATATCGTCATTATAATCGTTGTTATCGTCCTTATTATCCTCATAATTATCGTCGTTAATATCGTCGTTATTTTGTCACAATCTTCGTCGTTAATGTCGTCGTTAATATCGTCATTATCATCGTTGTTATCGTCCTTATCATCCTCATAATTATCGTCGTTAATATCGTCGTTATTTTGTCATAATCATCGTCGTTAATGTCGTCGTTATTATCGTCATTATCTACGTTGTTATCGTCATAAATATTATCTTTAATATCGTCGTTATTGTTGTCATTATCTTCTTTTTATTGTCTTTATTATCGTCGTTAATATCGTCGTTATTATCGTCGTTAATATCGTCGTTAATATCGTCATTATCATCGTTGTTATCGTCCTTATTATCCTCATAATTATCGTCGTTAATATCGTCGTTATTTTGTCATAATCGTCGTCGTTAATGTCGTCGTTATTATCGTCATTATCTACGTTGTTATCGTCATAAATAACATCGATAATATCGTCGTTATTATTGTCATTATCTTCTTTTTATTGTCTTTATTATCGTCGTTAATATCGTCGTTATTATCGTCGTTAATATCGTCGTTAATATCGTCATTATCATCGTTGTTATCGTCCTTATTATCCTCATAATTATCGTCGTTAATATCGTCGTTATTTTGTCATAATCATCGTCGTTAATGTCGTCGTTATTATCGTCATTATCTACGTTGTTATCGTCATAAATATCATCGATAATATCGTCGTTATTATTGTCATTATCTTCTTTTTATCGTCGTTATTAACGTCGTTATTATCGTCGTTAATATCGTCGTTAATATCGTCATTATAATCGTTGTTATCGTCCTTATTATCCTCATAATTATCGTCGTTAATATCGTCGTTATTTTGTCATAATCATCGTCGTTAATGTCGTCGTTATTATCGTCATTATCTACGTTGTTATCGTCATAAATATCATCGATAATATCGTCGTTATTATTGTCATTATCTTCTTTTTATCGTCGTTTTTAACGTCGTTATTATCGTCGTTAATATCGTCGTTAATATCGTCGTTAATATCGTCATTATCATCGTTGTTATCGTCCTTATTATCCTCATAATTATCGTCGTTAATATCGTCGTTATTTTGTCATAATCATCGTCGTTAATGTCGTCGTTATTATCGTCATTATCTACGTTGTTATCGTCATAAATATCATCGATAATATCGTCGTTATTATTGTCATTATCTTCTTTTTATCGTCGTTATTAACGTCGTTATTATCGTCGTTAATATCGTCGTTATTATCGTCGTTAATATCGTTATTATCATCGTTGTTATCGTCCTTATTATCCTCATAATTATCGTCGTTAATATCGTCGTTATTTTGTCACAATCTTCGTCGTTAATGTCGTCGTTAATATCGTCATTATCATCGTTGTTATCGTCCTTATCATCCTCATAATTATCGTCGTTAATATCGCCGTTATTTTGTCATAATCATCGTCGTTAATGTCGTCGTTATTATCGTCATTATCTACGTTGTTATCGTCATAAATATTATCGTTAATATCGTCGTTATTATTGTCATTATCTTCTTTTTATTGTCTTTATTATCGTCGTTAATATCGTCGTTATTATCGTCGTTAACATCGTCGTTAATATCGTCATTATCATCGTTGTTATCGTCCTTATTATCCTCATAATTATCGTCGTTAATATCGTCGTTATTTTGTCATAATCATCGTCGTTAATGTCGTCGTTATTATCGTCATTATCTACGTTGTTATCGTCATAAATATCATCGATAATATCGTCGTTATTATTGTCATTATCTTCTTTTTATCGTCGTTATTAACGTCGTTATTATCGTCGTTAATATCGTCGTTAATATCGTCATTATCATCGTTGTTATCGTCCTTATCATCCTCATAATTATCGTCGTTAATATCGTCGTTATTTTGTCATAATCATCGTCGTTAATGTCGTCGTTATTATCGTCATTATCTACGTTGTTATCGTCATAAATATCATCGATAATATCGTCGTTATTATTGTCATTATCTTCTTTTTATCGTCGTTTTTAACGTCGTTATTATCGTCGTTAATATCGTCGTTAATATCGTCATTATAATCGTTGTTATCGTCCTTATTATCCTCATAATTATCGTCGTTAATATCGTCGTTATTTTGTCACAATCTTCGTCGTTAATGTCGTCGTTAATATCGTCATTATCATCGTTGTTATCGTCCTTATCATCCTCATAATTATCGTCGTTAATATCGTCGTTATTTTGTCATAATCATCGTCGTTAATGTCGTCGTTATTATCGTCATTATCTACGTTGTTATCGTCATAAATATTATCTTTAATATCGTCGTTATTGTTGTCATTATCTTCTTTTTATTGTCTTTATTATCGTCGTTAATATCGTCGTTATTATCGTCGTTAATATCGTCGTTAATATCGTCATTATCATCGTTGTTATCGTCCTTATTATCCTCATAATTATCGTCGTTAATATCGTCGTTATTTTGTCATAATCGTCGTCGTTAATGTCGTCGTTATTATCGTCATTATCTACGTTGTTATCGTCATAAATAACATCGATAATATCGTCGTTATTATTGTCATTATCTTCTTTTTATTGTCTTTATTATCGTCGTTAATATCGTCGTTATTATCGTCGTTAATATCGTCGTTAATATCGTCATTATCATCGTTGTTATCGTCCTTATTATCCTCATAATTATCGTCGTTAATATCGTCGTTATTTTGTCATAATCATCGTCGTTAATGTCGTCGTTATTATCGTCATTATCTACGTTGTTATCGTCATAAATATCATCGATAATATCGTCGTTATTATTGTCATTATCTTCTTTTTATCGTCGTTATTAACGTCGTTATTATCGTCGTTAATATCGTCGTTAATATCGTCATTATAATCGTTGTTATCGTCCTTATTATCCTCATAATTATCGTCGTTAATATCGTCGTTATTTTGTCATAATCATCGTCGTTAATGTCGTCGTTATTATCGTCATTATCTACGTTGTTATCGTCATAAATATCATCGATAATATCGTCGTTATTATTGTCATTATCTTCTTTTTATCGTCGTTTTTAACGTCGTTATTATCGTCGTTAATATCGTCGTTAATATCGTCGTTAATATCGTCATTATCATCGTTGTTATCGTCCTTATTATCCTCATAATTATCGTCGATAATATCGTCGTTATTTTGTCATAATCATCGTCGTTAATGTCGTCGTTATTATCGTCATTATCTACGTTGTTATCGTCATAAATATCATCGATAATATCGTCGTTATTATTGTCATTATCTTCTTTTTATCGTCGTTATTAACGTCGTTATTATCGTCGTTAATATCGTCGTTATTATCGTCGTTAATATCGTTATTATCATCGTTGTTATCGTCCTTATTATCCTCATAATTATCGTCGTTAATATCGTCGTTATTTTGTCACAATCTTCGTCGTTAATGTCGTCGTTAATATCGTCATTATCATCGTTGTTATCGTCCTTATCATCCTCATAATTATCGTCGTTAATATCGCCGTTATTTTGTCATAATCATCGTCGTTAATGTCGTCGTTATTTTCGTCATTATCTACGTTGTTATCGTCATAAATATTATCGTTAATATCGTCGTTATTATTGTCATTATCTTCTTTTTATTGTCTTTATTATCGTCGTTAATATCGTCGTTAATATCGTCGTTAATATCGTCATTATCATCGTTGTTATCGTCCTTATCATCCTCATAATTATCGTCGTTAATATCGTCGTTATTTTGTCATAATCATCGTCGTTAATGTCGTCGTTATTATCGTCATTATCTACGTTGTTATCGTCATAAATATCATCGATAATATCGTCGTTATTATTGTCATTATCTTCTTTTTATCGTCGTTTTTAACGTCGTTATTATCGTCGTTAATATCGTCGTTAATATCGTCATTATAATCGTTGTTATCGTCCTTATTATCCTCATAATTATCGTCGTTAATATCGTCGTTATTTTGTCACAATCTTCGTCGTTAATGTCGTCGTTAATATCGTCATTATCATCGTTGTTATCGTCCTTATCATCCTCATAATTATCGTCGTTAATATCGTCGTTATTTTGTCATAATCATCGTCGTTAATGTCGTCGTTATTATCGTCATTATCTACGTTGTTATCGTCATAAATATTATCTTTAATATCGTCGTTATTATTGTCATTATCTTCTTTTTATTGTCTTTATTATCGTCGTTAATATCGTCGTTATTATCGTCGTTAATATCGTCGTTAATATCGTCGTTATTTTGTCATAATCGTCGTCGTTAATGTCGTCGTTATTATCGTCATTATCTGCGTTGTTATCGTCATAAATAACATCGATAATATCGTCGTTATTATTGTCATTATCTTCTTTTTATTGTCTTTATTATCGTCGTTAATATCGTCGTTATTATCGTCGTTAATATCGTCGTTAATATCGTCATTATCATCGTTGTTATCGTCCTTATTATCCTCATAATTATCGTCGTTAATATCGTCGTTATTTTGTCATAATCATCGTCATAATGTCGTCGTTATTATCGTCATTATCTACGTTGTTATCGTCATAAATATCATCGATAATATCGTCGTTATTATTGTCATTATCTTCTTTTTATCGTCGTTATTAACGTCGTTATTATCGTCGTTAATATCGTCGTTAATATCGTCATTATCATCAACGATAATAACGACGATATTAACGACGATAATAAAGACAATAAAAAGAAGATAATGACAATAATAACGACGATATTAACGATGATATTTATGACGATAACAACGTAGATAATGACGATAATAACGACGACATTAACGACGATGATTATGACAAAATAACGACGATATTAACGACGATAATTATGAGGATGATAAGGACGATAACAACGATGATAATGACGATAATAACGACGACATTAACGACGATGATTGTGACAAAATAACGACGATATTAACGACGATAATTATGAGGATAATAAGGACGATAATGACGATATTAACGACGATATTAACGACGATAATAACGACGATAATAACGACGATATTAACGACGATAATAACGACGATAAGAAGAAGATAATGCCAATAATAACGACGATATTAACGACGATAATTATGAGGATAATAAGGACGATAACAACGATGATAATGACGATATTAACGACGATATTAACGACGATAATAACGACGTTAATAACGACGATAAAAAGAAGATAATGACAATAATAACGACGATATTATCGATGATATTTATGACGATAACAACGTAGATAATGACGATAATATCGACGACATTAACGACGATGATTATGACAAAATAACGACGATATTAACGACGATAATTATGAGGATAATAAGGACGATAACAACGATGATAATGACGATATTAACGACGATATTAACGACGATAATAACGACGATATTAACGACGATAAAAAGAAGATAATGACAATAATAACGACGATATTATCGATGATATTTATGACGATAACAACGTAGATAATGACGATAATAACGACGACATTAACGACGATGATTATGACAAAATAACGACGATATTAACGACGATAATTATGAGGATAATAAGGACGATAACAACGATGATAATGGAGATATTAACGACGATATTAACGACGATAATAACGACGATATTAACGACGATAATAAAGACAATAAAAAGAAGATAATGACAATAATAACGACGATATTAACGATAATATTTATGACGATAACAACGTAGATAATGTCGATAATAACGACGACTTTAACGACGATGATAATGACAAAATAACGACGATATTAACGACGATAATTATGAGGATGATAAGGACGATAACAACGATGATAATGACGATAATAACGACGACATTAACGACGATGATTGTGACAAAATAACGACGATATTAACGACGATAATTATGAGGATAATAAGGACGATAACAACGATGATAATGACGATATTAACGACGATATTAACGACGATAATAACGACGATATTAACGACGATAATAACGACGATAAAAAGAAGATAATGACAATAATAACGACGATATTAACGATGATAATTATGACGATAACAACGAAGATAATGACGATAATAACGACGACATTATCGTCAATGATTATGACAAAATAACGACGATATTAACGACGATAATTAAGAGGATGATAAGGACGATAACAACGATGATAATGACGATAATAACGACGACATTAGCGACGATGTTTATGACAAAATAACGACGATATTAACGACGATAACAACGATGATTATGATGATTATAGCGTCTGGGTTGCGTCTGGGTTGCGTCTGGGTTGCGTCTGGGTTGCGTCTGGGTTGCGTCTGGGTTGCGTCTGGGTTGCGTCTGGGTTGCGTCTGGGTTGCGTCTGGGTTGCGTCTGGGTTGCGTCTGGGTTGCGTCTGGGTTGCGTCTGGGTTGCGTCTGGGTTGCGTCTGGGTTGCGTCTGGGTTGCGTCTGGGTTGCGTCTGGGTTGCGTCTGGGTTGCGTCTGGGTTGCGTCTGGGTTGCGTCTGGGTTGCGTCTGGGTTGCGTCTGGGTTGCGTCTGGGTTGCGTCTGGGTTGCGTCTGGGTTGCGTCTGGGTTGCGTCTGGGTTGCGTCTGGGTTGCGTCTGGGTTGCGTCTGGGTTGCGTCTGGGTTGCGTCTGGGTTGCGTCTGGGTTGCGTCTGGGTTGCGTCTGGGTTGCGTCTGGGTTGCGTCTGGGTTGCGTCTGGGTTGCGTCTGGGTTGCGTCTGGGTTGCGTCTGGGTTGCGTCTGGGTTGCGTCTGGGTTGCGTCTGGGTTGCGTCTGGGTTGCGTCTGGGTTGCGTCTGGGTTGCGTCTGGGTTGCGTCTGGGTTGCGTCTGGGTTGCGTCTGGGTTGCGTCTGGGTTGCGTCTGGGTTGCGTCTGGGTTGCGTCTGGGTTGCGTCTGGGTTGCGTCTGGGTTGCGTCTGGGTTGCGTCTGGGTTGCGTCTGGGTTGCGTCTGGGTTGCGTCTGGGTTGCGTCTGGGTTGCGTCTGGGTTGCGTCTGGGTTGCGTCTGGGTTGCGTCTGGGTTGCGTCTGGGTTGCGTCTGGGTTGCGTCTGGGTTGCGTCTGGGTTGCGTCTGGGTTGCGTCTGGGTTGCGTCTGGGTTGCGTCTGGGTTGCGTCTGGGTTGCGTCTGGGTTGCGTCTGGGTTGCGTCTGGGTTGCGTCTGGGTTGCGTCTGGGTTGCGTCTGGGTTGCGTCTGGGTTGCGTCTGGGTTGCGTCTGGGTTGCGTCTGGGTTGCGTCTGGGTTG
>CAJVQJ010000112.1:0-42527 GCA_911387685.1 Dolichovespula media
CGTCGTTAATATCGTCGTTATTATCGTCGTTAATATCGTCATTATCATCGTTGTTATCGTCCTTATTATCCTCATAATTATCGTCGTTAATATCGTCGTTATTTTGTCATAATCATCGTCGTTAATGTCGTCGTTATTATCGTCATTATCTACGTTGTTATCGTCATAAATATCATCGATAATATCGTCGTTATTATTGTCATTATCTTCTTTTTATCGTCGTTATTAACATCGTTATTATCGTCGTTAATATCGTCGTTAATATCGTCATTATCATCGTTGTTATCGTCCTTATCATCCTCATAATTATCGTCGTTAATATCGTCGTTATTTTGTCATAATCATCGTCGTTAATGTCGTCGTTATTATCGTCATTATCTACGTTGTTATCGTCATAAATATCATCGATAATATCGTCGTTATTATTGTCATTATCTTCTTTTTATCGTCGTTTTTAACGTCGTTATTATCGTCGTTAATATCGTCGTTAATATCGTCATTATCATCGTTGTTATCGTCCTTATCATCCTCATAATTATCGTCGTTAATATCGTCGTTATTTTGTCATAATCATCGTCGTTAATGTCGTCGTTATTATCGTCATTATCTACGTTGTTATCGTCATAAATATTATCGTTAATATCGTCGTTATTATTTTCATTATTTTCTTTTTATTGTCTTTATTATCGTCGTTAATATCGTCGTTATTATCGTCGTTAATATCGTCGTTAATATCGTCATCATCATCGTTGTTATCGTCCTTATTATCCTCATAATTATCGTCGTTAATATCGTCGTTATTTTGTCATAATCATCGTCGTTTATGTCGTCGTTATTATCGTCATTATCTACGTTGTTATCGTCATAAATATCATCGATAATATCGTCGTTATTATTGTCATTATCTTCTTTTTATCGTCGTTATTAACGTCGTTATTATCGTCGTTAATATCGTCGTTAATATCGTCATTATCATCGTTGTTATCGTCCTTATCATCCTCATAATTATCGTCGTTAATATCGTCGTTATTTTGTCATAATCATCGTCGTTAATGTCGTCGTTATTATCGTCATTATCATCGTTGTTATCGTCCTTATCATCCTCATAATTATCGTCGTTATATCGTCGTTATTTTGTCATAATCATCGTCGTTAATGTCGTCGTTATTATCGTCATTATCTACGTTGTTATCGTCATAAATATCATCGATAATATCGTCGTTATTATTGTCATTATCTTCTTTTTATCGTCGTTATTAACGTCGTTATTATCGTCGTTAATATCGTCGTTAATATCGTCATTATCATCGTTGTTATCGTCCTTATCATCCTCATAATTATCGTCGTTAATATCGTCGTTATTTTGTCATAATCATCGTCGTTAATGTCGTCGTTATTATCGTCATTATCATCGTTGTTATCGTCCTTATTATCCTCATAATTATCGTCGTTAATATCGTCGTTATTTTGTCACAATCATCGTCGTTAATGTCGTCGTTATTATCGTCATTATCATCGTTGTTATCGTCCTTATCATCCTTATAATTATCGTCGTTAATATCGTCGTTATTTTGTCATAATCATCGTCGTTAATGTCGTCGTTATTATCGTCATTATCTACGTTGTTATCGTCATAAATATTATCTTTAATATCGTCGTTATTATTGTCATTATCTTCTCTTTATTGTCTTTATTATCGTCGTTAATATTGTCGTTATTATCGTCGTTAATATCGTCGTTAATATCGTCATTATCATCGTTGTTATCGTTCTTATTATCCTCATAAATATCGTCGTTAATATCGTCGTTATTTTGTCATAATCATCGTCGTTAATGTCGTCGTTATTATCGTCATTATCTACGTTGTTATCGTCATAAATATCATCGATAATATCGTCGTTATTATTGTCATTATCTTCTTTTTATCGTCGTTATTAACATCGTTATTATCGTCGTTAATATCGTCGTTAATATCGTCATTATCATCGTTGTTATCGTCCTTATCATCCTCATAATTATCGTCGTTAATATCGTCGTTATTTTGTCATAATCATCGTCGTTAATGTCGTCGTTATTATCGTCATTATCTACGTTGTTATCGTCATAAATATCATCGATAATATCGTCGTTATTATTGTCATTATCTTCTTTTTATCGTCGTTTTTAACGTCGTTATTATCGTCGTTAATATCGTCGTTAATATCGTCATTATCATCGTTGTTATCGTCCTTATCATCCTCATAATTATCGTCGTTAATATCGTCGTTATTTTGTCATAATCATCGTCGTTAATGTCGTCGTTATTATCGTCATTATCTACGTTGTTATCGTCATAAATATTATCTTTAATATCGTCGTTATTATTGTCATTATCTTCTCTTTATTGTCTTTATTATCGTCGTTAATATTGTCGTTATTATCGTCGTTAATATCGTCATTATCATCGTTGTTATCGTCCTTATTATCCTCATAATTATCGTCGTTAATATCGTCGTTATTTTGTCACAATCATCGTCGTTAATGTCGTCGTTATTATCGTCATTATCATCGTTGTTATCGTCCTTATCATCCTCATAATTATCGTCGTTAATATCGTCGTTATTTTGTCATAATCATCGTCGTTAATGTCGTCGTTATTATCGTCATTATCTACGTTGTTAATGTCATAAATATTATCGTTAATATCGTCGTTATTATTTTCATTATCTTCTTTTTATCGTCTTTATTATCGTCGTTAATATCGTCGTTATTATCGTCGTTAATATCGTCGTTAATATCGTCATTATCATCGTTGTTATCGTCCTTATTATCCTCATAATTATCGTCGTTAATATCGTCGTTATTTTGTCATAATCATCGTCGTTAATATCGTCGTTATTTTGTCATAATCATCGTCGTTAATGTCGTCGTTATTATCGTCATTATCTACGTTGTTATCGTCATAAATATCATCGATAATATCGTCGTTATTATTGTCATTATCTTCTTTTTATCGTCGTTATTAACGTCGTTATTATCTTCGTTAATATCGTCGTTAATATCGTCATTATCATCGTTGTTATCGTCCTTATCATTCTCATAATCATCGTCGTTAATGTCGTCGTTATTATCGTCATTATCTACGTTGTTATCGTCATAAATATCATCGATAATATCGTCGTTATTATTGTCATTATCTTCTTTTTATCGTCGTTATTAACGTCGTTATTATCGTCGTTAATATCGTCGTTAATATCGTCATTATCATCGTTGTTATCGTCCTTATCATCCTCATAATTATCGTCGTTAATATCGTCGTTATTTTGTCATAATCATCGTCGTTAATGTCGTCGTTATTATCGTCATTATCATCGTTGTTATCGTCATAAATATCATCGTTAATATCGTCGTTATTATTGTCATTATCTTCTTTTTATCGACGTTATTATCGTCGTTAATATCGTCGTTATTATCGTCATTAATATCGTCATTATCATCGTTGTTATCGTCCTTATTATCCTCATAATTATCGTCGTTAATATCGTCGTTATTTTGTCACAATCATCGTCGTTAATGTCGTCGTTATTATCGTCATTATCATCGTTGTTATCGTCCTTATCATCCTTATAATTATCGTCGTTAATATCGTCGTTATTTTGTCATAATCATCGTCGTTAATGTCGTCGTTATTATCGTCATTATCTACGTTGTTATCGTCATAAATATTATCTTTAATATCGTCGTTATTATTGTCATTATCTTCTCTTTATTGTCTTTATTATCGTCGTTAACATTGTCGTTATTATCGTCGTTAATATCGTCGTTAATATCGTCATTATCATCGTTGTTATCGTTCTTATTATCCTCATAAATATCGTCGTTAATATCGTCGTTATTTTGTCATAGTCATCGTCGTTAATGTCGTCGTTATTATCGTCATTATCTACGTTGTTATCGTCATAAATATCATCGATAATATCGTCGTTATTATTGTCATTATCTTCTTTTTATCGTCGTTATTAACATCGTTATTATCGTCGTTAATATCGTCGTTAATATCGTCATTATCATCGTTGTTATCGTCCTTATCATCCTCATAATTATCGTCGTTAATATCGTCGTTATTTTGTCATAATCATCGTCGTTAATGTCGTCGTTATTATCGTCATTATCTACGTTGTTATCGTCATAAATATCATCGATAATATCGTCGTTATTATTGTCATTATCTTCTTTTTATCGTCGTTTTTAACGTCGTTATTATCGTCGTTAATATCGTCGTTAATATCGTCATTATCATCGTTGTTATCGTCCTTATTATCCTCATAATTATCGTCGTTAATATCGTCGTTATTTTGTCACAATCATCATCGTTAATGTCGTCGTTATTATCGTCATTATCATCGTTGTTATCGTCCTTATCATCCTCATAATTATCGTCGTTAATATCGTCGTTATTTTGTCATAATCATCGTCGTTAATGTCGTCGTTATTATCGTCATTATCTACGTTGTTATCGTCATAAATATTATCGTTAATATCGTCGTTATTATTTTCATTATTTTCTTTTTATTGTCTTTATTATCGTCGTTAATATCGTCGTTAATATCGTCATTATCATCGTTGTTATCGTCCTTATCATCCTCATAATTATCGTCGTTAATATCGTCGTTATTTTGTCATAATCATCGTCGTTAATGTCGTCGTTAATATCGTCATTATCATCGTTGTTATCGTCCTTATCATCCTCATAATTATCGTCGTTAATATCGTCGTTATTTTGTCATAATCATCGTCGTTAATATCGTCGTTAATATCGTCATTATCATCGTTGTTATCGTTCTTATTATCCTCATAAATATCGTCGTTAATATCGTCGTTATTTTGTCATAATCATCGTCGTTAATGTCGTCGTTATTATCGTCATTATCTACGTTGTTATCGTCATAAATATCATCGATAATATCGTCGTTATTATTGTCATTATCTTCTTTTTATCGTCGTTATTAACATCGTTATTATCGTCGTTAATATCGTCGTTAATATCGTCATTATCATCGTTGTTATCGTCCTTATCATCCTCATAATTATCGTCGTTAATATCGTCGTTATTTTGTCATAATCATCGTCGTTAATGTCGTCGTTATTATCATCATTATCTACGTTGTTATCGTCATAAATATCATCGATAATATCGTCGTTATTATTGTCATTATCTTCTTTTTATCGTCGTTTTTAACGTCGTTATTATCGTCGTTAATATCGTCGTTAATATCGTCATTATCATCGTTGTTATCGTCCTTATTATCCTCATAATTATCGTCGTTAATATCGTCGTTATTTTGTCACAATCATCGTCGTTAATGTCGTCGTTATTATCGTCATTATCATCGTTGTTATCGTCCTTATCATCCTCATAATTATCGTCGTTAATATCGTCGTTATTTTGTCATAATCATCGTCGTTAATGTCGTCGTTATTATCGTCATTATCTACGTTGTTATCGTCATAAATATTATCGTTAATATCGTCGTTATTATTTTCATTATTTTCTTTTTATTGTCTTTATTATCGTCGTTAATATCGTCGTTATTATCGTCGTTAATATCGTCGTTAATATCGTCATTATCATCGTTGTTATCGTCCTTATTATCCTCATAATTATCGTCGTTAATATCGTCGTTATTTTGTCATAATCATCGTCGTTTATGTCGTCGTTATTATCGTCATTATCTACGTTGTTATCGTCATAAATATCATCGATAATATCGTCGTTATTATTGTCATTATCTTCTTTTATCGTCGTTATTAACGTCGTTATTATCGTCGTTAATATCGTCGTTAATATCGTCATTATCATCGTTGTTATCGTCCTTATCATCCTCATAATTATCGTCGTTAATATCGTCGTTATTTTGTCATAATCATCGTCGTTAATGTCGTCGTTATTATCGTCATTATCATCGTTGTTATCGTCCTTATCATCCTCATAATTATCGTCGTTAATATCGTCGTTATTTTGTCATAATCATCGTCGTTAATGTCGTCGTTATTATCGTCATTATCTACGTTGTTATCGTCATAAATATCATCGATAATATCGTCGTTATTATTGTCATTATCTTCTTTTTATCGTCGTTATTAACGTCGTTATTATCGTCGTTAATATCGTCGTTAATATCGTCATTATCATCGTTGTTATCGTCCTTATCATCCTCATAATTATCGTCGTTAATATCGTCGTTATTTTGTCATAATCATCGTCGTTAATGTCGTCGTTATTATCGTCATTATCATCGTTGTTATCGTCATAAATATCATCGTTAATATCGTCGTTATTATTGTCATTATCTTCTTTTTATCGACGTTATTATCGTCGTTAATATCGTCGTTATTATCGTCGTTAATATCGTCATTATCATCGTTGTTATCGTCCTTATTATCCTCATAATTATCGTCGTTAATATCGTCGTTATTTTGTCACAATCATCGTCGTTAATGTCGTCGTTGTATCGTCATTATCATCGTTGTTATCGTCCTTATCATCCTTATAATTATCGTCGTTAATATCGTCGTTATTTTGTCATAATCATCGTCGTTAATGTCGTCGTTATTATCGTCATTATCTACGTTGTTATCGTCATAAATATTATCTTTAATATCGTCGTTATTATTGTCATTATCTTCTCTTTATTGTCTTTATTATCGTCGTTAATATTGTCGTTATTATCGTCGTTAATATCGTCGTTAATATCGTCATTATCATCGTTGTTATCGTTCTTATTATCCTCATAAATATCGTCGTTAATATCGTCGTTATTTTGTCATAATCATCTTCGTTAATGTCGTCGTTATTATCGTCATTATCTACGTTGTTATCGTCATAAATATCATCGATAATATCGTCGTTATTATTGTCATTATCTTCTTTTTATCGTCGTTATTAACATCGTTATTATCGTCGTTAATATCGTCTTTAATATCGTCATTATCATCGTTGTTATCGTCCTTATCATCCTCATAATTATCGTCGTTAATATCGTCGTTATTTTGTCATAATCATCGTCGTTAATGTCGTCGTTATTATCGTCATTATCTACGTTGTTATCGTCATAAATATCATCGATAATATCGTCGTTATTATTGTCATTATCTTCTTTTTATCGTCGTTTTTAACGTCGTTATTATCGTCGTTAATATCGTCGTTAATATCGTCATTATCATCGTTGTTATCGTCCTTATCATCCTCATAATTATCGTCGTTAATATCGTCGTTATTTTGTCATAATCATCGTCGTTAATGTCGTCGTTATTATCGTCATTATCTACGTTGTTATCGTCATAAATATTATCTTTAATATCGTCGTTATTATTGTCATTATCTTCTCTTTATTGTCTTTATTATCGTCGTTAATATTGTCGTTATTATCGTCGTTAATATCGTCGTTAATATCGTCATTATCATCGTTGTTATCGTCCTTATTATCCTCATAATTATCGTCGTTAATATCGTCGTTATTTTGTCACAATCATCGTCGTTAATGTCGTCGTTATTATCGTCATTATCATCGTTGTTATCGTCCTTATCATCCTCATAATTATCGTCGTTAATATCGTCGTTATTTTGTCATAATCATCGTCGTTAATGTCGTCGTTATTATCGTCATTATCTACGTTGTTATCGTCATAAATATTATCGTTAATATCGTCGTTATTATTTTCATTATTTTCTTTTTATTGTCTTTATTATCGTCGTTAATATCGTCGTTATTATCGTCGTTAATATCGTCGTTAATATCGTCATTATCATCGTTGTTATCGTCCTTATTATCCTCATAATTATCGTCGTTAATATCGTCGTTATTTTGTCATAATCATCGTCGTTTATGTCGTCGTTATTATCGTCATTATCATCGTTGTTATCGTCCTTATCATCCTCATAATTATCGTCGTTAATATCGTCGTTATTTTGTCATAATCATCGTCGTTAATGTCGTCCTTATTATCGTCATTATCTACGTTGTAATCGTCATAAATATCATCGTTAATATCGTCGTTATTATTGTCATTATCTTCTTTTTATCGTCGTTATTATCGTCGTTAATATCGTCGTTATTATCGTCGTTAATATCGTCGTTATTAACGTCGATATTAACGACGATGATTATGACAAAATAACGACGATATTAACGACGATAATTATAAGGATAATAAGGACGATAACAACGATGATAATGACGATATTAACGACGATATTAACGACGATAATAACGACGATATTAACGACGATAATAAAGACAATAAAAAGAAGATAATGACAATAATAACGACGATATTAACGATGATATTTATGACGATAACAACGTAGATAATGACGATAATAACGACGACATTAACGACGATGATTGTGACAAAATAACGACGATATTAACGACGATAATTATGAGGATAATAAGGACGATAACAACGATGATAATGACGATATTAACGACGATATTAACGACGATAATAACGACGATAATAACGACGATATTAACGACGATAATAACGACGATAAAAAGAAAATAATGACAATAATAACGACGATATTAACGACGATAATAACGACGATAATAAAGACGATATTAACGACGATAATAACGACGATAAAAAGAAGATAATGACAATAATAACGACGATATTATCGATGATATTTATGACGATAACAACGTAGATAATGACGATAATAACGACGACATTAACGACGATGATTATGACAAAATAACGACGATATTAACGACGATAATTATGAGGATGATAAGGACGATAACAACGATGATAATGACGATATTAACGACGATATTAACGACGATAATAACGACGTTAATAACGACGATAAAAAGAAGATAATGACAATAATAACGACGATATTATCGATGATATTTATGACGATAACAACGTAGATAATGACGATAATAACGACGACATAAACGACGATGATTATGAGGATGATAAGGACGATAACAACGATGATAATGACGATATTAACGACGATATTAACGACGATAATAACGACGTTAATAACGACGATATTATCGATGATATTTATGACGATAACAACGTAGATAATGACGATAATAACGACGACATTAACGACGATGATTATGACAAAATAACGACGATATTAACGACGATAATTATGAGGATGATAAGGACGATAACAACGATTATAATACGATATTAACGACGATATTAACGACGATAATAACGACGTTAATAACGACGATAAAAAGAAGATAATGACAATAATAACGACAATATTATCGATGATATTTATGACGATAACAACGATGATAATGACGATAATAACGACGACATTAACGACGACGATTATGACAAAATAACGACGATATTAACGACGATAATTATGAGGATGATAAGGGCGATAACAACGATGATAATGACGATATTAACGACGATAATAACGACGTTAATAACGACGATAAAAAGAAGATAATGACAATAATAACGACGATATTATCGATGATATTTATGACGATAACAACGATGATAATGACGATAATAACGACGACATTAACGACGATGATTATGACAAAATAACGACGATATTAACGACGATAATTATGAGGATAATAAGGACGATAACAACGATGATAATGACGATATTAACGACGATATTAACGACGATAATAACGACGATATTAACGACGATAATAAAGACAATAAAAAGAAAATAATGAAAATAATAACGACGATATTAACGATAATATTTATGACGATAACAACGTAGATAATGACGATAATAACGACGACATTAACGACGATGATTATGACAAAATAACGACGATATTAACGACGATAATTATGAGGATGATAAGGACGATAACAACGATGATAATGACGATAATAACGACGACATTAACGACGATAATAACGACGTTAATAACGACGATAAAAAGAAGATAATGACAATAATAACGACGATATTATCGATGATATTTATGACGATAACAACGTAGATAATGACGATAATAACGACGACATTAACGACGATGATTATGAAAAAATAACGACGATATTAACGACGATAATTATGAGGATAATAAGGACGATAACAACGATGATAATGACGATATTAACGACGATATTAACGACGATAATAACGACGATATTAACGACGATAATAAAGACAATAAAAAGAAGATAATGACAATAATAACGACGATATTAAAGATAATATTTATGACGATAACAACGTAGATAATGACGATAATAACGACGACATTAACGACGATAATTATGAGGATGATAAGGACGATAACAACGATGATAATGACGATAATAACGACGACATTAACGACGATGATTGTGACAAAATAACGACGATATTAACGACGATAATTATGAGGATGATAAGGACGATAACAACGATGATAATGACGATAATAACGACGACATTAACGACGATGATTATGACAAAATAACGACGATATTAACGACGATAATTATGAGGATGATAAGGACGATAACAACGATGATAATGACGATATTAACGACGATATTAACGACGATAATAACGACGTTAATAACGACGATAAAAAGAAGATAATGACAATAATAACGACGATATTATCGATGATATTTATGACGATAACAACGTAGATAATGACGATAATAACGACGACATTAACGACGATGATTATGACAAAATAACGACGATATTAACGACGATATTAACGACGATAATTACGACGATATTAACGACGATAATAAAGACAATAAAAAGAAGATAATGACAATAATAACGACGATATTAACGATGATATTTATGACGATAACAACGTAGATAATGACGATAATAACGACGACATTAACGACGATGATTGTGACAAAATAACGACGATATTAACGACGATAATTATGAGGATGATAAGGACGATAACAACGATGATAATGACGATAATAACGACGACATTAACGACGATGATTGTGACAAAATAACGACGATATTAACGACGATAATTATGAGGATAATAAGGACGATAACAACGATGATAATGACGATATTAACGACGATATTAACGACGATAATAACGACGATATTAACGACGATAATGAAGACAATAAAAAGAAGATAATGACAATAATAACGACGATATTAACGATGATATTTATGACGATAACAACGTAGATAATGACGATAATAACGACGACATTAACGACGATGATTATGACAAAATAACGACGATATTAACGACGATAATTATGAGGATAATAAGGACGATAACAACGATGATAATGACGATATTAACGACGATATTAACGACGATAATAACGACGATATTAACGACGATAATAAAGACAATAAAAAGAAGATAATGACAATAATAACGACGATATTAACGATGATATTTATGACGATAACAACGTAGATAATGACGATAATAACGACGACATTAACGACGATGATTGTGACAAAATAACGACGATATTAACGACGATAATTATGAGGATGATAAGGACGATAACAACGATGATAATGACGATAATAACGACGACATTAACGACGATGATTATGAAAAAATAACGACGATATTAACGACGATAATTATGAGGATGATAAGGACGATAACAACGATGATAATGACGATATTAACGACGATATTAACGACGATAATAACGACGTTAATAACGACGATAAAAGAAGATAATGACAATAATAACGACGATATTATCGATGATATTTATGACGATAACAACGTAGATAATGACGATAATAACGACGACATAAACGACGATGATTATGAGGATGATAAGGACGATAACAACGATGATAATGACGATATTAACGACGATATTAACGACGATAATAACGACGTTAATGTCGTCGATATTATCGATGATATTTATGACGATAACAACGTAGATAATGACGATAATAACGACGACATTAACGACGATGATTATGACAAAATAACGACGATATTAACGACGATAATTATGAGGATGATAAGGACGATAACAACGATGATTATGACGATATTAACGACGATAATAACGACGATATTAACGACGATAATAACGACGATAAAAAGAAGATAATGACAATAATAACGACGATATTAACGATGATAATTATGACGATAACAACGTAGATAATGACGATAATAACGACGACATTAACGACGATGATTATGACAAAATAACGACGATATTAACGACGATAATTATGAGGATAATAAGGACGATAACAACGATGATAATGACGATATTAACGACGATATTAACGACGATAATAACGACGACATTAACGACGATGATTATGAGGATGATAAGGACGATAACAACGATGATAATGACGATATTAACGACGATATTAACGACGATAATAACGACGTTAATAACGACGATATTATCGATGATATTTATGACGATAACAACGTAGATAATGACGATAATAACGACGACATTAACGACGATGATTATGACAAAATAACGACGATATTAACGACGATAATTATGAGGATGATAAGGACGATAACAACGATTATAATACGATATTAACGACGATATTAACGACGATAATAACGACGTTAATAACGACGATAAAAAGAAGATAATGACAATAATAACGACGATATTATCGATGATATTTATGACGATAACAACGATGATAATGACGATAATAACGACGACATTAACGACGACGATTATGACAAAATAACGACGATATTAACGACGATAATTATGAGGATGATAAGGGCGATAACAACGATGATAATGACGATATTAACGACGATAATAACGACGTTAATAACGACGATAAAAAGAAGATAATGACAATAATAACGACGATATTATCGATGATATTTATGACGATAACAACGATGATAATGACGATAATAACGACGACATTAACGACGATGATTATGACAAAATAACGACGATATTAACGACGATAATTATGAGGATAATAAGGACGATAACAACGATGATAATGACGATATTAACGACGATATTAACGACGATAATAACGACGATATTAACGACGATAATAAAGACAATAAAAAGAAAATAATGAAAATAATAACGACGATATTAACGATAATATTTATGACGATAACAACGTAGATAATGACGATAATAACGACGACATTAACGACGATGATTATGACAAAATAACGACGATATTAACGACGATAATTATGAGGATAATAAGGACGATAACAACGATGATAATGACGATAATAACGACGACATTAACGACGATAATAACGACGTTAATAACGACGATAAAAAGAAGATAATGACAATAATAACGACGATATTATCGATGATATTTATGACGATAACAACGTAGATAATGACGATAATAACGACGACATTAACGACGATGATTATGAAAAAATAACGACGATATTAACGACGATAATTATGAGGATAATAAGGACGATAACAACGATGATAATGACGATATTAACGACGATATTAACGACGATAATAACGACGATATTAACGACGATAATAAAGACAATAAAAAGAAGATAATGACAATAATAACGACGATATTAAAGATAATATTTATGACGATAACAACGTAGATAATGACGATAATAACGACGACATTAACGACGATGATTATGACAAAATAACGACGATATTAACGACGATAATTATGAGGATGATAAGGACGATAACAACGATGATAATGACGATATTAACGACGATATTAACGACGATAATAACGACGTTAATAACGACGATAAAAAGAAGATAATGACAATAATAACGACGATATTATCGATGATATTTATGACGATAACAACGTAGATAATGACGATAATAACGACGACATTAACGACGATGATTGTGACAAAATAACGACGATATTAACGACGATAATTATGAGGATAATAAGGACGATAACAACGATGATAATGACGATATTAACGACGATATTAACGACGATAATAACGACGATATTAACGACGATAATGAAGACAATAAAAAGAAGATAATGACAATAATAACGACGATATTAACGATGATATTTATGACGATAACAACGTAGATAATGACGATAATAACGACGACATTAACGACGATGATTATGACAAAATAACGACGATATTAACGACGATAATTATGAGGATAATAAGGACGATAACAACGATGATAATGACGATATTAACGACGATATTAACGACGATAATAACGACGATATTAACGACGATAATAAAGACAATAAAAAGAAGATAATGACAATAATAACGACGATATTAACGATGATATTTATGACGATAACAACGTAGATAATGACGATAATAACGACGACATTAACGACGATGATTGTGACAAAATAACGACAATATTAACGACGATAATTATGAGGATGATAGGGACGATAACAACGATGATAATGACGATAATAACGACGACATTAACGACGATGATTGTGACAAAATAACGACGATATTAACGACGATAATTATGAGGATAATAAGGACGATAACAACGATGATAATGACGATATTATCGACGATATTAACGACGATAATAACGACGATATTAACGACGATAATAAAGACAATAAAAAGAAGATAATGACAATAATAACGACGATATTAACGATGATATTTATGACGATAACAACGTAGATAATGACGATAATAACGACGACATTAACGACGATGATTGTGACAAAATAACGACGATATTAACGACGATAATTATGAGGATAATAAGGACGATAACAACGATGATAATGACGATATTAACGACGATATTAACGACGATAATAACGACGATAATAACGACGATATTAACGACGATAATAACGACGATAAAAAGAAAATAATGACAATAATAACGACGATATTAACGACGATAATAACGACGATAATAAAGACGATATTAACGACGATAATAACGACGATAAAAAGAAGATAATGACAATAATAACGACGATATTATCGATGATATTTATGACGATAACAACGTAGATAATGACGATAATAACGACGACATTAACGACGATGATTATGACAAAATAACGACGATATTAACGACGATAATTATGAGGATGATAAGGACGATAACAACGATGATAATGACGATAATAACGACGACATTAACGACGATGATTATGACAAAATAACGACGATATTAACGACGATAATTATGAGGATGATAAGGACGATAACAACGATGATAATGACGATATTAACGACGATATTAACGACGATAATGAAGACAATAAAAAGAAGATAATGACAATAATAACGACGATATTAACGATGATATTTATGACGATAACAACGTAGATAATGACGATAATAACGACGACATTAACGACGATGATTATGACAAAATAACGACGATATTAACGACGATAATTATGAGGATAATAAGGACGATAACAACGATGATAATGACGATATTAACGACGATATTAACGACGATAATAACGACGATATTAACGACGATAATAAAGACAATAAAAAGAAGATAATGACAATAATAACGACGATATTAACGATGATATTTATGACGATAACAACGTAGATAATGACGATAATAACGACGACATTAACGACGATGATTGTGACAAAATAACGACGATATTAACGACGATAATTATGAGGATGATAAGGACGATAACAACGATGATAATGACGATAATAACGACGACATTAACGACGATGATTATGAAAAAATAACGACGATATTAACGACGATAATTATGAGGATGATAAGGACGATAACAACGATGATAATGACGATATTAACGACGATATTAACGACGATAATAACGACGTTAATAACGACGATAAAAGAAGATAATGACAATAATAACGACGATATTATCGATGATATTTATGACGATAACAACGTAGATAATGACGATAATAACGACGACATAAACGACGATGATTATGAGGATGATAAGGACGATAACAACGATGATAATGACGATATTAACGACGATATTAACGACGATAATAACGACGTTAATAACGACGATATTATCGATGATATTTATGACGATAACAACGTAGATAATGACGATAATAACGACGACATTAACGACGATGATTATGACAAAATAACGACGATATTAACGACGATAATTATGAGGATGATAAGGACGATAACAACGATGATTATGACGATATTAACGACGATAATAACGACGATATTAACGACGATAATAACGACGATAAAAAGAAGATAATGACAATAATAACGACGATATTAACGATGATAATTATGACGATAACAACGTAGATAATGACGATAATAACGACGACATTAACGACGATGATTATGACAAAATAACGACGATATTAACGACGATAATTATGAGGATAATAAGGACGATAACAACGATGATAATGACGATATTAACGACGATATTAATGACGATAATAACGACGACATAAACGACGATGATTATGAGGATGATAAGGACGATAACAACGATGATAATGACGATATTAACGACGATATTAACGACGATAATAACGACGTTAATAACGACGATATTATCGATGATATTTATGACGATAACAACGTAGATAATGACGATAATAACGACGACATTAACGACGATGATTATGACAAAATAACGACGATATTAACGACGATAATTATGAGGATGATAAGGACGATAACAACGATTATAATACGATATTAACGACGATATTAACGACGATAATAACGACGTTAATAACGACGATAAAAAGAAGATAATGACAATAATAACGACAATATTATCGATGATAATTATGACGATAACAACGATGATAATGACGATAATAACGACGACATTAACGACGACGATTATGACAAAATAACGACGATATTAACGACGATAATTATGAGGATGATAAGGGCGATAACAACGATGATAATGACGATATTAACGACGATAATAACGACGTTAATAACGACGATAAAAAGAAGATAATGACAATAATAACGACGATATTATCGATGATATTTATGACGATAACAACGATGATAATGACGATAATAACGACGACATTAACGACGATGATTATGACAAAATAACGACGATATTAACGACGATAATTATGAGGATAATAAGGACGATAACAACGATGATAATGACGATATTAACGACGATATTAACGACGATAATAACGACGATATTAACGACGATAATAAAGACAATAAAAAGAAAATAATGAAAATAATAACGACGATATTAACGATGATATTTATGACGATAACAACGTAGATAATGACGATAATAACGACGACATTAACGACGATGATTATGACAAAATAACGACGATATTAACGACGATAATTATGAGGATGATAAGGACGATAACAACGATGATAATGACGATAATAACGACGACATTAACGACGATAATAACGACGTTAATAACGACGATAAAAAGAAGATAATGACAATAATAACGACGATATTATCGATGATATTTATGACGATAACAACGTAGATAATGACGATAATAACGACGACATTAACGACGATGATTATGAAAAAATAACGACGATATTAACGACGATAATTATGAGGATAATAAGGACGATAACAACGATGATAATGACGATATTAACGACGATATTAACGACGATAATAACGACGATATTAACGACGATAATAAAGACAATAAAAAGAAGATAATGACAATAATAACGACGATATTAAAGATAATATTTATGACGATAACAACGTAGATAATGACGATAATAACGACGACATTAACGACGATGATTATGACAAAATAACGACGATATTAACGACGATAATTATGAGGATGATAAGGACGATAACAACGATGATAATGACGATATTAACGACGATATTAACGACGATAATAACGACGTTAATAACGACGATAAAAAGAAGATAATGACAATAATAACGACGATATTATCGATGATATTTATGACGATAACAACGTAGATAATGACGATAATAACGACGACATTAACGACGATGATTGTGACAAAATAACGACGATATTAACGACGATAATTATGAGGATAATAAGGACGATAACAACGATGATAATGACGATATTAACGACGATATTAACGACGATAATAACGACGATATTAACGACGATAATGAAGACAATAAAAAGAAGATAATGACAATAATAACGACGATATTAACGATGATATTTATGACGATAACAACGTAGATAATGACGATAATAACGACGACATTAACGACGATGATTATGACAAAATAACGACGATATTAACGACGATAATTATGAGGATAATAAGGACGATAACAACGATGATAATGACGATATTAACGACGATATTAACGACGATAATAACGACGATATTAACGACGATAATAAAGACAATAAAAAGAAGATAATGACAATAATAACGACGATATTAACGATGATATTTATGACGATAACAACGTAGATAATGACGATAATAACGACGACATTAACGACGATGATTGTGACAAAATAACGACAATATTAACGACGATAATTATGAGGATGATAGGGACGATAACAACGATGATAATGACGATAATAACGACGACATTAACGACGATGATTGTGACAAAATAACGACGATATTAACGACGATAATTATGAGGATAATAAGGACGATAACAACGATGATAATGACGATATTATCGACGATATTAACGACGATAATAACGACGATATTAACGACGATAATAAAGACAATAAAAAGAAGATAATGACAATAATAACGACGATATTAACGATGATATTTATGACGATAACAACGTAGATAATGACGATAATAACGACGACATTAACGACGATGATTGTGACAAAATAACGACGATATTAACGACGATAATTATGAGGATAATAAGGACGATAACAACGATGATAATGACGATATTAACGACGATATTAACGACGATAATAACGACGATAATAACGACGATATTAACGACGATAATAACGACGATAAAAAGAAAATAATGACAATAATAACGACGATATTAACGACGATAATAACGACGATAATAAAGACGATATTAACGACGATAATAACGACGATAAAAAGAAGATAATGACAATAATAACGACGATATTATCGATGATATTTATGACGATAACAACGTAGATAATGACGATAATAACGACGACATTAACGACGATGATTATGACAAAATAACGACGATATTAACGACGATAATTATGAGGATGATAAGGACGATAACAACGATGATAATGACGATAATAACGACGACATTAACGACGATGATTATGACAAAATAACGACGATATTAACGACGATAATTATGAGGATGATAAGGACGATAACAACGATGATAATGACGATATTAACGACGATATTAACGACGATAATGAAGACAATAAAAAGAAGATAATGACAATAATAACGACGATATTAACGATGATATTTATGACGATAACAACGTAGATAATGACGATAATAACGACGACATTAACGACGATGATTATGACAAAATAACGACGATATTAACGACGATAATTATGAGGATAATAAGGACGATAACAACGATGATAATGACGATATTAACGACGATATTAACGACGATAATAACGACGATATTAACGACGATAATAAAGACAATAAAAAGAAGATAATGACAATAATAACGACGATATTAACGATGATATTTATGACGATAACAACGTAGATAATGACGATAATAACGACGACATTAACGACGATGATTGTGACAAAATAACGACGATATTAACGACGATAATTATGAGGATGATAAGGACGATAACAACGATGATAATGACGATAATAACGACGACATTAACGACGATGATTATGAAAAAATAACGACGATATTAACGACGATAATTATGAGGATGATAAGGACGATAACAACGATGATAATGACGATATTAACGACGATATTAACGACGATAATAACGACGTTAATAACGACGATAAAAGAAGATAATGACAATAATAACGACGATATTATCGATGATATTTATGACGATAACAACGTAGATAATGACGATAATAACGACGACATAAACGACGATAATTATGAGGATGATAAGGACGATAACAACGATGATAATGACGATATTAACGACGATATTAACGACGATAATAACGACGTTAATAACGACGATATTATCGATGATATTTATGACGATAACAACGTAGATAATGACGATAATAACGACGACATTAACGACGATGATTATGACAAAATAACGACGATATTAACGACGATAATTATGAGGATGATAAGGACGATAACAACGATGATTATGACGATATTAACGACGATAATAACGACGATATTAACGACGATAATAACGACGATAAAAAGAAGATAATGACAATAATAACGACGATATTAACGATGATAATTATGACGATAACAACGTAGATAATGACGATAATAACGACGACATTAACGACGATGATTATGACAAAATAACGACGATATTAACGACGATAATTATGAGGATAATAAGGACGATAACAACGATGATAATGACGATATTAACGACGATATTAACGACGATAATAACGACGACATAAACGACGATGATTATGAGGATGATAAGGACGATAACAACGATGATAATGACGATATTAACGACGATATTAACGACGATAATAACGACGTTAATAACGACGATATTATCGATGATATTTATGACGATAACAACGTAGATAATGACGATAATAACGACGACATTAACGACGATGATTATGACAAAATAACGACGATATTAACGACGATAATTATGAGGATGATAAG
Source organism: Dolichovespula media (assembly GCA_911387685.1). Taxonomy (NCBI): domain Eukaryota; kingdom Metazoa; phylum Arthropoda; class Insecta; order Hymenoptera; family Vespidae; genus Dolichovespula; species Dolichovespula media. The sequence goes on from CAJVQJ010000112.1 coordinate 20,777, forward strand.
GACGATAACAACGATTATAATACGATATTAACGACGATATTAACGACGATAATAACGACGTTAATAACGACGATAAAAAGAAGATAATGACAATAATAACGACAATATTATCGATGATATTTATGACGATAACAACGATGATAATGACGATAATAACGACGACATTAACGACGACGATTATGACAAAATAACGACGATATTAACGACGATAATTATGAGGATGATAAGGGCGATAACAACGATGATAATGACGATATTAACGACGATAATAACGACGTTAATAACGACGATAAAAAGAAGATAATGACAATAATAACGACGATATTATCGATGATATTTATGACGATAACAACGATGATAATGACGATAATAACGACGACATTAACGACGATGATTATGACAAAATAACGACGATATTAACGACGATAATTATGAGGATAATAAGGACGATAACAACGATGATAATGACGATATTAACGACGATATTAACGACGATAATAACGACGATATTAACGACGATAATAAAGACAATAAAAAGAAAATAATGAAAATAATAACGACGATATTAACGATAATATTTATGACGATAACAACGTAGATAATGACGATAATAACGACGACATTAACGACGATGATTATGACAAAATAACGACGATATTAACGACGATAATTATGAGGATGATAAGGACGATAACAACGATGATAATGACGATAATAACGACGACATTAACGACGATAATAACGACGTTAATAACGACGATAAAAAGAAGATAATGACAATAATAACGACGATATTATCGATGATATTTATGACGATAACAACGTAGATAATGACGATAATAACGACGACATTAACGACGATGATTATGAAAAAATAACGACGATATTAACGACGATAATTATGAGGATAATAAGGACGATAACAACGATGATAATGACGATATTAACGACGATATTAACGACGATAATAACGACGATATTAACGACGATAATAAAGACAATAAAAAGAAGATAATGACAATAATAACGACGATATTAAAGATAATATTTATGACGATAACAACGTAGATAATGACGATAATAACGACGACATTAACGACGATGATTATGACAAAATAACGACGATATTAACGACGATAATTATGAGGATGATAAGGACGATAACAACGATGATAATGACGATATTAACGACGATATTAACGACGATAATAACGACGTTAATAACGACGATAAAAAGAAGATAATGACAATAATAACGACGATATTATCGATGATATTTATGACGATAACAACGTAGATAATGACGATAATAACGACGACATTAACGACGATGATTATGACAAAATAACGACGATATTAACGACGATATTAACGACGATAATAACGACGATATTAACGACGATAATAAAGACAATAAAAAGAAGATAATGACAATAATAACGACGATATTAACGATGATATTTATGACGATAACAACGTAGATAATGACGATAATAACGACGACATTAACGACGATGATTGTGACAAAATAACGACGATATTAACGACGATAATTATGAGGATGATAAGGACGATAACAACGATGATAATGACGATAATAACGACGACATTAACGACGATGATTGTGACAAAATAACGACGATATTAACGACGATAATTATGAGGATAATAAGGACGATAACAACGATGATAATGACGATATTAACGACGATATTAACGACGATAATAACGACGATATTAACGACGATAATGAAGACAATAAAAAGAAGATAATGACAATAATAACGACGATATTAACGATGATATTTATGACGATAACAACGTAGATAATGACGATAATAACGACGACATTAACGACGATGATTATGACAAAATAACGACGATATTAACGACGATAATTATGAGGATAATAAGGACGATAACAACGATGATAATGACGATATTAACGACGATATTAACGACGATAATAACGACGATATTAACGACGATAATAAAGACAATAAAAAGAAGATAATGACAATAATAACGACGATATTAACGATGATATTTATGACGATAACAACGTAGATAATGACGATAATAACGACGACATTAACGACGATGATTGTGACAAAATAACGACGATATTAACGACGATAATTATGAGGATGATAGGGACGATAACAACGATGATAATGACGATAATAACGACGACATTAACGACGATGATTGTGACAAAATAACGACGATATTAACGACGATAATTATGAGGATAATAAGGACGATAACAACGATGATAATGACGATATTATCGACGATATTAACGACGATAATAACGACGATATTAACGACGATAATAAAGACAATAAAAAGAAGATAATGACAATAATAACGACGATATTAACGATGATATTTATGACGATAACAACGTAGATAATGACGATAATAACGACGACATTAACGACGATGATTGTGACAAAATAACGACGATATTAACGACGATAATTATGAGGATAATAAGGACGATAACAACGATGATAATGACGATATTAACGACGATATTAACGACGATAATAACGACGATAATAACGACGATATTAACGACGATAATAACGACGATAAAAAGAAAATAATGACAATAATAACGACGATATTAACGACGATAATAACGACGATAATAAAGACGATATTAACGACGATAATAACGACGATAAAAAGAAGATAATGACAATAATAACGACGATATTATCGATGATATTTATGACGATAACAACGTAGATAATGACGATAATAACGACGACATTAACGACGATGATTATGACAAAATAACGACGATATTAACGACGATAATTATGAGGATGATAAGGACGATAACAACGATGATAATGACGATAATAACGACGACATTAACGACGATGATTATGACAAAATAACGACGATATTAACGACGATAATTATGAGGATGATAAGGACGATAACAACGATGATAATGACGATATTAACGACGATATTAACGACGATAATAACGACGTTAATAACGACGATAAAAGAAGATAATGACAATAATAACGACGATATTATCGATGATATTTATGACGATAACAACGTAGATAATGACGATAATAACGACGACATTAACGACGATGATTATGAGGATGATAAGGACGATAACAACGATGATAATGACGATATTAACGACGATATTAACGACGATAATAACGACGTTAATAACGACGATATTATCGATGATATTTATGACGATAACAACGTAGATAATGACGATAATAACGACGACATTAACGACGATGATTATGACAAAATAACGACGATATTAACGACGATAATTATGAGGATGATAAGGACGATAACAACGATGATTATGACGATATTAACGACGATAATAACGACGATATTAACGACGATAATAACGACGATAAAAAGAAGATAATGACAATAATAACGACGATATTAACGATGATAATTATGACGATAACAACGTAGATAATGACGATAATAACGACGACATTAACGACGATGATTATGACAAAATAACGACGATATTAACGACGATAATTATGAGGATAATAAGGACGAAAACAACGATGATAATGACGATATTAACGACGATATTAACGACGATAATAACGACGTTAATAACGACGATAAAAAGAAGATAATGACAATAATAACGACGATATTATCGATGATATTTATGACGATAACAACGTAGATAATGACGATAATAACGACGACATTAACGACGATGATTATGAAAAAATAACGATGATATTAACGACGATAATTATGAGGATAATAAGGACGATAACAACGATGATAATGACGATATTAACGACGATATTAACGACGATAATAACGACGATATTAACGACGATAATAAAGACAATAAAAAGAAGATAATGACAATAATAACGACGATATTAACGATGATATTTATGACGATAACAACGTAGATAAAGACGATAATAACGACGACATTAACGACGATGATTGTGACAAAATAACGACGATATTAACGACGATAATTATGAGGATGATAAGGACGATAACAACGATGATAATGACGATAATAACGACGACATTAACGACGATGATTATGACAAAATAACGACGATATTAACGACGATAATTATGAGGATGATAAGGACGATAACAACGATGATAATGACGATAATAACGACGACATTAACGACGATAATAACGACGTTAATAACGACGATAAAAAGAAGATAATGACAATAATAACGACGATATTATCGATGATATTTATGACGATAACAACGTAGATAATGACGATAATAACGACGACATTAACGACGATGATTATGAAAAAATAACGACGATATTAACGACGATAATTATGAGGATAATAAGGACGATAACAACGATGATAATGACGATATTAACGACGATATTAACGACGATAATAACGACGATATTAACGACGATAATAAAGACAATAAAAAGAAGATAATGACAATAATAACGACGATATTAAAGATAATATTTATGACGATAACAACGTAGATAATGACGATAATAACGACGACATTAACGACGATGATTATGACAAAATAACGACGATATTAACGACGATAATTATGAGGATGATAAGGACGATAACAACGATGATAATGACGATAATAACGACGACATTAACGACGATGATTGTGACAAAATAACGACGATATTAACGACGATAATTATGAGGATGATAAGGACGATAACAACGATGATAATGACGATAATAACGACGACATTAACGACGATGATTATGACAAAATAACGACGATATTAACGACGATAATTATGAGGATGATAAGGACGATAACAACGATGATAATGACGATATTAACGACGATATTAACGACGATAATAACGACGTTAATAACGACGATAAAAAGAAGATAATGACATTAATAACGACGATATTATCGATGATATTTATGACGATAACAACGTAGATAATGACGATAATAACGACGACATTAACGACGATGATTATGACAAAATAACGACGATATTAACGACGATATTAACGACGATAATAACGACGATATTAACGACGATAATAAAGACAATAAAAAGAAGATAATGACAATAATAACGACGATATTAACGATGATATTTATGACGATAACAACGTAGATAATGACGATAATAACGACGACATTAACGACGATGATTGTGACAAAATAACGACGATATTAACGACGATAATTATGAGGATGATAAGGACGATAACAACGATGATAATGACGATAATAACGACGACATTAACGACGATGATTGTGACAAAATAACGACGATATTAACGACGATAATTATGAGGATAATAAGGACGATAACAACGATGATAATGACGATATTAACGACGATATTAACGACGATAATAACGACGATATTAACGACGATAATGAAGACAATAAAAAGAAGATAATGACAATAATAACGACGATATTAACGATGATATTTATGACGATAACAACGTAGATAATGACGATAATAACGACGACATTAACGACGATGATTATGACAAAATAACGACGATATTAACGACGATAATTATGAGGATAATAAGGACGATAACAACGATGATAATGACGATATTAACGACGATATTAACGACGATAATAACGACGATATTAACGACGATAATAAAGACAATAAAAAGAAGATAATGACAATAATAACGACGATATTAACGATAATATTTATGACGATAACAACGTAGATAATGACGATAATAACGACGACATTAACGACGATGATTGTGACAAAATAACGACGATATTAACGACGATAATTATGAGGATGATAGGGACGATAACAACGATGATAATGACGATAATAACGACGACATTAACGACGATGATTGTGACAAAATAACGACGATATTAACGACGATAATTATGAGGATAATAAGGACGATAACAACGATGATAATGACGATATTATCGACGATATTAACGACGATAATAACGACGATATTAACGACGATAATAAAGACAATAAAAAGAAGATAATGACAATAATAACGACGATATTAACGATGATATTTATGACGATAACAACGTAGATAATGACGATAATAACGACGACATTAACGACGATGATTGTGACAAAATAACGACGATATTAACGACGATAATTATGAGGATAATAAGGACGATAACAACGATGATAATGACGATATTAACGACGATATTAACGACGATAATAACGACGATAATAACGACGATATTAACGACGATAATAACGACGATAAAAAGAAAATAATGACAATAATAACGACGATATTAACGACGATAATAACGACGATAATAAAGACGATATTAACGACGATAATAACGACGATAAAAAGAAGATAATGACAATAATAACGACGATATTATCGATGATATTTATGACGATAACAACGTAGATAATGACGATAATAACGACGACATTAACGACGATGATTATGACAAAATAACGACGATATTAACGACGATAATTATGAGGATGATAAGGACGATAACAACGATGATAATGACGATAATAACGACGACATTAACGACGATGATTATGACAAAATAACGACGATATTAACGACGATAATTATGAGGATGATAAGGACGATAACAACGATGATAATGACGATATTAACGACGATATTAACGACGATAATAACGACGTTAATAACGACGATAAAAGAAGATAATGACAATAATAACGACGATATTATCGATGATATTTATGACGATAACAACGTAGATAATGACGATAATAACGACGACATAAACGACGATGATTATGAGGATGATAAGGACGATAACAACGATGATAATGACGATATTAACGACGATATTAACGACGATAATAACGACGTTAATAACGACGATATTATCGATGATATTTATGACGATAACAACGTAGATAATGACGATAATAACGACGACATTAACGACGATGATTATGACAAAATAACGACGATATTAACGACGATAATTATGAGGATGATAAGGACGATAACAACGATGATTATGACGATATTAACGACGATAATAACGACGATATTAACGACGATAATAACGACGATAAAAAGAAGATAATGACAATAATAACGACGATATTAACGATGATAATTATGACGATAACAACGTAGATAATGACGATAATAACGACGACATTAACGACGATGATTATGACAAAATAACGACGATATTAACGACGATAATTATGAGGATAATAAGGACGAAAACAACGATGATAATGACGATATTAACGACGATATTAACGACGATAATAACGACGATATTAACGACGATAATAAAGACAATAAAAAGAAGATAATGACAATAATAACGACGATATTAAAGATAATATTTATGACGATAACAACGTAGATAATGACGATAATAACGACGACATTAACGACGATGATTATGACAAAATAACGACGATATTAACGACGATAATTATGAGGATGATAAGGACGATAACAACGATGATAATGACGATATTAACGACGATATTAACGACGATAATAACGACGATATTAACGACGATAATAAAGACAATAAAAAGAAGATAATGACAATAATAACGACGATATTAACGATGATATTTATGACGATAACAACGTAGATAATGACGATAATAACGACGACATTAACGACGATGATTGTGACAAAATAACGACGATATTAACGACGATAATTATGAGGATGATAAGGACGATAACAACGATGATAATGACGATAATAACGACGACATTAACGACGATGATTATGACAAAATAACGACGATATTAACGACGATAATTATGAGGATGATAAGGACGATAACAACGATGATAATGACGATAATAACGACGACATTAACGACGATAATAACGACGTTAATAACGACGATAAAAAGAAGATAATGACAATAATAACGACGATATTATCGATGATATTTATGACGATAACAACGTAGATAATGACGATAATAACGACGACATTAACGACGATGATTATGAAAAAATAACGACGATATTAACGACGATAATTATGAGGATAATAAGGACGATAACAACGATGATAATGACGATATTAACGACGATATTAACGACGATAATAACGACGATATTAACGACGATAATAAAGACAATAAAAAGAAGATAATGACAATAATAACGACGATATTAAAGATAATATTTATGACGATAACAACGTAGATAATGACGATAATAACGACGACATTAACGACGATGATTATGACAAAATAACGACGATATTAACGACGATAATTATGAGGATGATAAGGACGATAACAACGATGATAATGACGATAATAACGACGACATTAACGACGATGATTGTGACAAAATAACGACGATATTAACGACGATAATTATGAGGATGATAAGGACGATAACAACGATGATAATGACGATAATAACGACGACATTAACGACGATGATTATGACAAAATAACGACGATATTAACGACGATAATTATGAGGATGATAAGGACGATAACAACGATGATAATGACGATATTAACGACGATATTAACGACGATAATAACGACGTTAATAACGACGATAAAAAGAAGATAATGACAATAATAACGACGATATTATCGATGATATTTATGACGATAACAACGTAGATAATGACGATAATAACGACGAGATTAACGACGATGATTATGACAAAATAACGACGATATTAACGACGATATTAACGACGATAATAACGACGATATTAACGACGATAATAAAGACAATAAAAAGAAGATAATGACAATAATAACGACGATATTAACGATGATATTTATGACGATAACAACGTAGATAATGACGATAATAACGACGACATTAACGACGATGATTGTGACAAAATAACGACGATATTAACGACGATAATTATGAGGATGATAAGGACGATAACAACGATGATAATGACGATAATAACGACGACATTAACGACGATGATTGTGACAAAATAACGACGATATTAACGACGATAATTATGAGGATAATAAGGACGATAACAACGATGATAATGACGATATTAACGACGATATTAACGACGATAATAACGACGATATTAACGACGATAATGAAGACAATAAAAAGAAGATAATGACAATAATAACGACGATATTAACGATGATATTTATGACGATAACAACGTAGATAATGACGATAATAACGACGACATTAACGACGATGATTATGACAAAATAACGACGATATTAACGACGATAATTATGAGGATAATAAGGACGATAACAACGATGATAATGACGATATTAACGACGATATTAACGACGATAATAAAGACAATAAAAAGAAGATAATGACAATAATAACGACGATATTAACGATGATATTTATGACGATAACAACGTAGATAATGACGATAATAACGACGACATTAACGACGATGATTATGACAAAATAACGACGATATTAACGACGATAATTATGAGGATGATAAGGACGATAACAACGATGATAATGACGATAATAACGACGACATTAACGACGATGATTATGACAAAATAACGACGATATTAACGACGATAATTATGAGGATGATAAGGACGATAACAACGATGATAATGACGATATTAACGACGATATTAACGACGATAATAACGACGTTAATAACGACGATAAAAGAAGATAATGACAATAATAACGACGATATTATCGATGATATTTATGACGATAACAACGTAGATAATGACGATAATAACGACGACATAAACGACGATGATTATGAGGATGATAAGGACGATAACAACGATGATAATGACGATATTAACGACGATATTAACGACGATAATAACGACGTTAATAACGACGATATTATCGATGATATTTATGACGATAACAACGTAGATAATGACGATAATAACGACGACATTAACGACGATGATTATGACAAAATAACGACGATATTAACGACGATAATTATGAGGATGATAAGGACGATAACAACGATGATTATGACGATATTAACGACGATAATAACGACGATATTAACGACGATAATAACGACGATAAAAAGAAGATAATGACAATAATAACGACGATATTAACGATGATAATTATGACGATAACAACGTAGATAATGACGATAATAACGACGACATTAACGACGATGATTATGACAAAATAACGACGATATTAACGACGATAATTATGAGGATAATAAGGACGAAAACAACGATGATAATGACGATATTAACGACGATATTAACGACGATAATAACGACGATATTAACGACGATAATAAAGACAATAAAAAGAAGATAATGACAATAATAACGACGATATTAAAGATAATATTTATGACGATAACAACGTAGATAATGACGATAATAACGACGACATTAACGACGATGATTATGACAAAATAACGACGATATTAACGACGATAATTATGAGGATGATAAGGACGATAACAACGATGATAATGACGATATTAACGACGATATTAACGACGATAATAACGACGTTAATAACGACGATAAAAAGAAGATAATGACAATAATAACGACGATATTATCGATGATATTTATGACGATAACAACGTAGATAATGACGATAATAACGACGACATTAACGACGATGATTATGAAAAAATAACGATGATATTAACGACGATAATTATGAGGATAATAAGGACGATAACAACGATGATAATGACGATATTAACGACGATATTATTGACGATAATAACGACGATATTAACGACGATAATAAAGACAATAAAAAGAAGATAATGACAATAATAACGACGATATTAAAGATAATATTTATGACGATAACAACGTAGATAATGACGATAATAACGACGACATTAACGACGATGATTATGACAAAATAACGACGATATTAACGACGATAATTATGAGGATGATAAGGACGATAACAACGATGATAATGACGATAATAACGACGACATTAACGACGATGATTATGACAAAATAACGACGATATTAACGACGATAATTATGAGGATGATAAGGACGATAACAACGATGATAATGACGATAATAACGACGACATTAACGACGATGATTATGACAAAATAACGACGATATTAACGACGATAATTATGAGGATGATAAGGACGATAACAACGATGATAATGACGATATTAACGACGATATTAACGACGATAATAACGACGTTAATAACGACGATAAAAAGAAGATAATGACAATAATAACGACGATATTATCGATGATATTTATGACGATAACAACGTAGATAATGACGATAATAACGACGACATTAACGACGATGATTATGACAAATTAACGACGATATTAACGACGATAATTATGAGGATGATAAGGACGATAACAACGATGTTAATGACGATAATAACGACGACATTAACGACGATGATTATGACAAAATAACGACGATATTAACGACGATAATTATGAGGATAATAAGGACGATAACAACGATGATAATGACGATATTAACGACGATATTAACGACGATAATAACGACGATATTAACGACGATAATAAAGACAATAAAAAGAAGATAATGACAATAATAACGACGATATTAACGATGATATTTATGACGATAACAACGTAGATAATGACGATAATAACGACGACATTAACGACGATGATTGTGACAAAATAACGACGATATTAACGACGATAATTATGAGGATGATAAGGACGATAACAACGATGATAATGACGATAATAACGACGACATTAACGACGATGATTGTGACAAAATAACGACGATATTAACGACGATAATTATGAGGATAATAAGGACGATAACAACGATGATAATGACGATATTATCGACGATATTAACGACGATAATAACGACGATATTAACGACGATAATAAAGACAATAAAAAGAAGATAATGACAATAATAACGACGATATTAACGATGATATTTATGACGATAACAACGTAGATAATGACGATAATAACGACGACATTAACGACGATGATTGTGACAAAATAACGACGATATTAACGACGATAATTATGAGGATAATAAGGACGATAACAACGATGATAATGACGATATTAACGACGATATTAACGACGATAATAACGACGATAATAACGACGATATTAACGACGATAATAACGACGATAAAAAGAAAATAATGACAATAATAACGACGATATTAACGACGATAATAACGACGATAATAAAGACGATATTAACGACGATAATAACGACGATAAAAAGAAGATAATGACAATAATAACGACGATATTATCGATGATATTTATGACGATAACAACGTAGATAATGACGATAATAACGACGACATTAACGACGATGATTATGACAAAATAACGACGATATTAACGACGATAATTATGAGGATGATAAGGACGATAACAACGATGATTATGACGATATTAACGACGATAATAACGACGATATTAACGACGATAATAACGACGATAAAAAGAAGATAATGACAATAATAACGACGATATTAACGATGATAATTATGACGATAACAACGTAGATAATGACGATAATAACGACGACATTAACGACGATGATTATGACAAAATAACGACGATATTAACGACGATAATTATGAGGATAATAAGGACGAAAACAACGATGATAATGACGATATTAACGACGATATTAACGACGATAATAACGACGATATTAACGACGATAATAAAGACAATAAAAAGAAGATAATGACAATAATAACGACGATATTAAAGATAATATTTATGACGATAACAACGTAGATAATGACGATAATAACGACGACATTAACGACGATGATTATGACAAAATAACGACGATATTAACGACGATAATTATGAGGATGATAAGGACGATAACAACGATGATAATGACGATATTAACGACGATATTAACGACGATAATAACGACGTTAATAACGACGATAAAAAGAAGATAATGACAATAATAACGACGATATTATCGATGATATTTATGACGATAACAACGTAGATAATGACGATAATAACGACGACATTAACGACGATGATTATGAAAAAATAACGACGATATTAACGACGATAATTATGAGGATAATAAGGACGATAACAACGATGATAATGACGATATTAACGACGATATTATTGACGATAATAACGACGATATTAACGACGATAATAAAGACAATAAAAAGAAGATAATGACAATAATAACGACGATATTAAAGATAATATTTATGACGATAACAACGTAGATAATGACGATAATAACGACGACATTAACGACGATGATTATGACAAAATAACGACGATATTAACGACGATAATTATGAGGATGATAAGGACGATAACAACGATGATAATGACGATAATAACGACGACATTAACGACGATGATTGTGACAAAATAACGACGATATTAACGACGATAATTATGAGGATGATAAGGACGATAACAACGATGATAATGACGATAATAACGACGACATTAACGACGATGATTATGACAAAATAACGACGATATTAACGACGATAATTATGAGGATGATAAGGACGATAACAACGATGATAATGACGATATTAACGACGATATTAACGACGATAATAACGACGTTAATAACGACGATAAAAAGAAGATAATGACAATAATAACGACGATATTATCGATGATATTTATGACGATAACAACGTAGATAATGACGATAATAACGACGACATTAACGACGATGATTATGACAAAATAACGACGATATTAACGACGATAATTATGAGGATGATAAGGACGATAACAACGATGTTAATGACGATAATAACGACGACATTAACGACGATGATTGTGACAAAATAACGACGATAATTATGAGGATAATAAGGACGATAACAACGATGATAATGACGATATTAACGACGATAATAACGACGATATTAACGACGATAATAACGACGTTAATAACGACGATAAAAAGAAGATAATGACAATAATAACGACGATATTAACGATGATATTTATGACGATAACAACGTAGATAATGACGATAATAACGACGACATTAACGACGATGATTATGACAAAATAACGACGATATTAACGACGATAATTATGAGGATGATAAGGACGATAACAACGATGATAATGACGATAATAACGACGACATTAACGACGATGATTATGACAAAATAACGACGATATTAACGACGATAATTATGAGGATGATAAGGACGAAAACAACGATGATAATGACGATATTAACGACGATATTAACGACGATAATAACGACGTTAATAACGACGATAAAAAGAAGATAATGACAATAATAACGACGATATTATCGATGATATTTATGACGATAACAACGTAGATAATGACGATAATAACGACGATATTAACGACGATTATTATGAGGATAATAAGGACGATAACAACGATGATAATGACGATATTAACGACGATAATAACGACGAAAATAACGACGATATTAACGACGATAATAACGACGATAAAAAGAAGATAATGACAATAATAACGACGATATTAACGACGATAATAACGACGATAATAAAGACGATATTAACGACGATAATAACGACGATAATAACGACGATAATAACGACGATATTAACGACGATAACAACGATGATTATTATGATTATAGCGTCTGGGTTGCGTCTGGGTTGCGTCTGGGTTGCGTCTGGGTTGCGTCTGGGTTGCGTCTGGGTTGCGTCTGGGTTGCGTCTGGGTTGCGTCTGGGTTGCGTCTGGGTTGCGTCTGGGTTGCGTCTGGGTTGCGTCTGGGTTGCGTCTGGGTTGCGTCTGGGTTGCGTCTGGGTTGCGTCTGGGTTGCGTCTGGGTTGCGTCTGGGTTGCGTCTGGGTTGCGTCTGGGTTGCGTCTGGGTTGCGTCTGGGTTGCGTCTGGGTTGCGTCTGGGTTGCGTCTGGGTTGCGCCTGGGTTGCGTCTGGGTTGCGTCTGGGTTGCGTCTGGGTTGCGTCTGGGTTGCGTCTGGGTTGCGTCTGGGTTGCGTCTGGGTTGCGTCTGGGTTGCGTCTGGGTTGCGTCTGGGTTGCGTCTGGGTTGCGTCTGGGTTGCGTCTGGGTTGCGTCTGGGTTGCGTCTGGGTTGCGTCTGGGTTGCGTCTGGGTTGCGTCTGGGTTGCGTCTGGGTTGCGTCTGGGTTGCGTCTGGGTTGCGTCTGGGTTGCGTCTGGGTTGCGTCTGGGTTGCGTCTGGGTTGCGTCTGGGTTGCGTCTGGGTTGCGTCTGGGTTGCGTCTGGGTTGCGTCTGGGTTGCGTCTGGGTTGCGTCTGGGTTGCGTCTGGGTTGCGTCTGGGTTGCGTCTGGGTTGCGTCTGGGTTGCGTCTGGGTTGCGTCTGGGTTGCGGCTGGGTTGCGTCTGGGTTGCGTCTGGGTTGCGTCTGGGTTGCGTCTGGGTTGCGTCTGGGTTGCGTCTGGGTTGCGTCTGGGTTGCGTCTGGGTTGCGTCTGGGTTGCGTCTGGGTTGCGTCTGGGTTGCGTCTGGGTTGCGTCTGGGTTGCGTCTGGGTTGCGTCTGGGTTGCGTCTGGGTTGCGTCTGGGTTGCGTCTGGGTTGCGTCTGGGTTGCGTCTGGGTTGCGTCTGGGTTGCGTCTGGGTTGCGTCTGGGTTGCGTCTGGGTTGCGTCTGGGTTGCGTCTGGGTTGCGTCTGGGTTGCGTCTGGGTTGCGTCTGGGTTGCGTCTGGGTTGCGTCTGGGTTGCGTCTGGGTGGCGTCTGGGTTGCGTCTGGGTTGCGTCTGGGTTGGGTCTGGGTTGCGTCTGGGTTGCGTCTGGGTTGCGTCTGGGTTGCGTCTGGGTTGCGTCTGGGTTGCGTCTGGGTTGCGTCTGGGTTGCGTCTGGGTTGCGTCTGGGTTGCGTCTGGGTTGCGTCTGGGTTGCGTCTGGGTTGCGTCTGGGTTGCGTCTGGGTTGCGTCTGGGTTGCGTCTGGGTTGCGTCTGGGTTGCGTCTGGGTTGCGTCTGGGTTGCGTCTGGGTTGCGTCTGGGTTGCGTCTGGGTTGCGTCTGGGTTGCGTCTGGGTTGCGTCTGGGTTGCGTCTGGGTTGCGTCTGGGTTGCGTCTGGGTTGCGTCTGGGTTGCGTCTGGGTTGCGTCTGGGTTGCGTCTGGGTTGCGTCTGGGTTGCGTCTGGGTTGCGTCTGGGTTGCGTCTGGGTTGCGTCTGGGTTGCGTCTGGGTTGCGTCTGGGTTGCGTCTGGGTTGCGTCTGGGTTGCGTCTGGGTTGCGTCTGGGTTGCGTCTGGGTTGCGTCTGGGTTGCGTCTGGGTTGCGTCTGGGTTGCGTCTGGGTTGCGTCTGGGTTGCGTCTGGGTTGCGTCTGGGTTGCGTCTGGGTTGCGTCTGGGTTGCGTCTGGGTTGCGTCTGGGTTGCGTCTGGGTTGCGTCTGGGTTGCGTCTGGGTTGCGTCTGGGTTGCGTCTGGGTTGCGTCTGGGTTGCGTCTGGGTTGCGTCTGGGTTGCGTCTGGGTTGCGTCTGGGTTGCGTCTGGGTTGCGTCTGGGTTGCGTCTGGGTTGCGTCTGGGTTGCGTCTGGGTTGCGTCTGGGTTGCGTCTGGGTTGCGTCTGGGTTGCGTCTGGGTTGCGTCTGGGTTGCGTCTGGGTTGCGTCTGGGTTGCGTCTGGGTTGCGTCTGGGTTGCGTCTGGGTTGCGTCTGGGTTGCGTCTGGGTTGCGTCTGGGTTGCGTCTGGGTTGCGTCTGGGTTGCGTCTGGGTTGCGTCTGGGTTGCGTCTGGGTTGCGTCTGGGTTGCGTCTGGGTTGCGTCTGGGTTGCGTCTGGGTTGCGTCTGGGTTGCGTCTGGGTTGCGTCTGGGTTGCGTCTGGGTTGCGTCTGGGTTGCGTCTGGGTTGCGTCTGGGTTGCGTCTGGGTTGCGTCTGGGTTGCGTCTGGGTTGCGTCTGGGTTGCGTCTGGGTTGCGTCTGGGTTGCGTCTGGGTTGCGTCTGGGTTGCGTCTGGGTTGCGTCTGGGTTGCGTCTGGGTTGCGTCTGGGTTGCGTCTGGGTTGCGTCTGGGTTGCGTCTGGGTTGCGTCTGGGTTGCGTCTGGGTTGCGTCTGGGTTGCGTCTGGGTTGCGTCTGGGTTGCGTCTGGGTTGCGTCTGGGTTGCGTCTGGGTTGCGTCTGGGTTGCGTCTGGGTTGCGTCTGGGTTGCGTCTGGGTTGCGTCTGGGTTGCGTCTGGGTTGCGTCTGGGTTGCGTCTGGGTTGCGTCTGGGTTGCGTCTGGGTTGCGTCTGGGTTGCGTCTGGGTTGCGTCTGGGTTGCGTCTGGGTTGCGTCTGGGTTGCGTCTGGGTTGCGTCTGGGTTGCGTCTGGGTTGCGTCTGGGTTGCGTCTGGGTTGCGTCTGGGTTGCGTCTGGGTTGCGTCTGGGTTGCGTCTGGGTTGCGTCTGGGTTGCGTCTGGGTTGCGTCTGGGTTGCGTCTGGGTTGCGTCTGGGTTGCGTCTGGGTTGCGTCTGGGTTGCGTCTGGGTTGCGTCTGGGTTGCGTCTGGGTTGCGTCTGGGTTGCGTCTGGGTTGCGTCTGGGTTGCGTCTGGGTTGCGTCTGGGTTGCGTCTGGGTTGCGTCTGGGTTGCGTCTGGGTTGCGTCTGGGTTGCGTCTGGGTTGCGTCTGGGTTGCGTCTGGGTTGCGTCTGGGTTGCGTCTGGGTTGCGTCTGGGTTGCGTCTGGGTTGCGTCTGGGTTGCGTCTGGGTTGCGTCTGGGTTGCGTCTGGGTTGCGTCTGGGTTGCGTCTGGGTTGCGTCTGGGTTGCGTCTGGGTTGCGTCTGGGTTGCGTCTGGGTTGCGTCTGGGTTGCGTCTGGGTTGCGTCTGGGTTGCGTCTGGGTTGCGTCTGGGTTGCGTCTGGGTTGCGTCTGGGTTGCGTCTGGGTTGCGTCTGGGTTGCGTCTGGGTTGCGTCTGGGTTGCGTCTGGGTTGCGTCTGGGTTGCGTCTGGGTTGCGTCTGGGTTGCGTCTGGGTTGCGTCTGGGTTGCGTCTGGGTTGCGTCTGGGTTGCGTCTGGGTTGCGTCTGGGTTGCGTCTGGGTTGCGTCTGGGTTGCGTCTGGGTTGCGTCTGGGTTGCGTCTGGGTTGCGTCTGGGTTGCGTCTGGGTTGCGTCTGGGTTGCGTCTGGGTTGCGTCTGGGTTGCGTCTGGGTTGCGTCTGGGTTGCGTCTGGGTTGCGTCTGGGTTGCGTCTGGGTTGCGTCTGGGTTGCGTCTGGGTTGCGTCTGGGTTGCGTCTGGGTTGCGTCTGGGTTGCGTCTGGGTTGCGTCTGGGTTGCGTCTGGGTTGCGTCTGGGTTGCGTCTGGGTTGCGTCTGGGTTGCGTCTGGGTTGCGTCTGGGTTGCGTCTGGGTTGCGTCTGGGTTGCGTCTGGGTTGCGTCTGGGTTGCGTCTGGGTTGCGTCTGGGTTGCGTCTGGGTTGCGTCTGGGTTGCGTCTGGGTTGCGTCTGGGTTGCGTCTGGGTTGCGTCTGGGTTGCGTCTGGGTTGCGTCTGGGTTGCGTCTGGGTTGCGTCTGGGTTGCGTCTGGGTTGCGTCTGGGTTGCGTCTGGGTTGCGTCTGGGTTGCGTCTGGGTTGCGTCTGGGTTGCGTCTGGGTTGCGTCTGGGTTGCGTCTGGGTTGCGTCTGGGTTGCGTCTGGGTTGCGTCTGGGTTGCGTCTGGGTTGCGTCTGGGTTGCGTCTGGGTTGCGTCTGGGTTGCGTCTGGGTTGCGTCTGGGTTGCGTCTGGGTTGCGTCTGGGTTGCGTCTGGGTTGCGTCTGGGTTGCGTCTGGGTTGCGTCTGGGTTGCGTCTGGGTTGCGTCTGGGTTGCGTCTGGGTTGCGTCTGGGTTGCGTCTGGGTTGCGTCTGGGTTGCGTCTGGGTTGCGTCTGGGTTGCGTCTGGGTTGCGTCTGGGTTGCGTCTGGGTTGCGTCTGGGTTGCGTCTGGGTTGCGTCTGGGTTGCGTCTGGGTTGCGTCTGGGTTGCGTCTGGGTTGCGTCTGGGTTGCGTCTGGGTTGCGTCTGGGTTGCGTCTGGGTTGCGTCTGGGTTGCGTCTGGGTTGCGTCTGGGTTGCGTCTGGGTTGCGTCTGGGTTGCGTCTGGGTTGCGTCTGGGTTGCGTCTGGGTTGCGTCTGGGTTGCGTCTGGGTTGCGTCTGGGTTGCGTCTGGGTTGCGTCTGGGTTGCGTCTGGGTTGCGTCTGGGTTGCGTCTGGGTTGCGTCTGGGTTGCGTCTGGGTTGCGTCTGGGTTGCGTCTGGGTTGCGTCTGGGTTGCGTCTGGGTTGCGTCTGGGTTGCGTCTGGGTTGCGTCTGGGTTGCGTCTGGGTTGCGTCTGGGTTGCGTCTGGGTTGCGTCTGGGTTGCGTCTGGGTTGCGTCTGGGTTGCGTCTGGGTTGCGTCTGGGTTGCGTCTGGGTTGCGTCTGGGTTGCGTCTGGGTTGCGTCTGGGTTGCGTCTGGGTTGCGTCTGGGTTGCGTCTGGGTTGCGTCTGGGTTGCGTCTGGGTTGCGTCTGGGTTGCGTCTGGGTTGCGTCTGGGTTGCGTCTGGGTTGCGTCTGGGTTGCGTCTGGGTTGCGTCTGGGTTGCGTCTGGGTTGCGTCTGGGTTGCGTCTGGGTTGCGTCTGGGTTGCGTCTGGGTTGCGTCTGGGTTGCGTCTGGGTTGCGTCTGGGTTGCGTCTGGGTTGCGTCTGGGTTGCGTCTGGGTTGCGTCTGGGTTGCGTCTGGGTTGCGTCTGGGTTGCGTCTGGGTTGCGTCTGGGTTGCGTCTGGGTTGCGTCTGGGTTGCGTCTGGGTTGCGTCTGGGTTGCGTCTGGGTTGCGTCTGGGTTGCGTCTGGGTTGCGTCTGGGTTGCGTCTGGGTTGCGTCTGGGTTGCGTCTGGGTTGCGTCTGGGTTGCGTCTGGGTTGCGTCTGGGTTGCGTCTGGGTTGCGTCTGGGTTGCGTCTGGGTTGCGTCTGGGTTGCGTCTGGGTTGCGTCTGGGTTGCGTCTGGGTTGCGTCTGGGTTGCGTCTGGGTTGCGTCTGGGTTGCGTCTGGGTTGCGTCTGGGTTGCGTCTGGGTTGCGTCTGGGTTGCGTCTGGGTTGCGTCTGGGTTGCGTCTGGGTTGCGTCTGGGTTGCGTCTGGGTTGCGTCTGGGTTGCGTCTGGGTTGCGTCTGGGTTGCGTCTGGGTTGCGTCTGGGTTGCGTCTGGGTTGCGTCTGGGTTGCGTCTGGGTTGCGTCTGGGTTGCGTCTGGGTTGCGTCTGGGTTGCGTCTGGGTTGCGTCTGGGTTGCGTCTGGGTTGCGTCTGGGTTGCGTCTGGGTTGCGTCTGGGTTGCGTCTGGGTTGCGTCTGGGTTGCGTCTGGGTTGCGTCTGGGTTGCGTCTGGGTTGCGTCTGGGTTGCGTCTGGGTTGCGTCTGGGTTGCGTCTGGGTTGCGTCTGGGTTGCGTCTGGGTTGCGTCTGGGTTGCGTCTGGGTTGCGTCTGGGTTGCGTCTGGGTTGCGTCTGGGTTGCGTCTGGGTTGCGTCTGGGTTGCGTCTGGGTTGCGTCTGGGTTGCGTCTGGGTTGCGTCTGGGTTGCGTCTGGGTTGCGTCTGGGTTGCGTCTGGGTTGCGTCTGGGTTGCGTCTGGGTTGCGTCTGGGTTGCGTCTGGGTTGCGTCTGGGTTGCGTCTGGGTTGCGTCTGGGTTGCGTCTGGGTTGCGTCTGGGTTGCGTCTGGGTTGCGTCTGGGTTGCGTCTGGGTTGCGTCTGGGTTGCGTCTGGGTTGCGTCTGGGTTGCGTCTGGGTTGCGTCTGGGTTGCGTCTGGGTTGCGTCTGGGTTGCGTCTGGGTTGCGTCTGGGTTGCGTCTGGGTTGCGTCTGGGTTGCGTCTGGGTTGCGTCTGGGTTGCGTCTGGGTTGCGTCTGGGTTGCGTCTGGGTTGCGTCTGGGTTGCGTCTGGGTTGCGTCTGGGTTGCGTCTGGGTTGCGTCTGGGTTGCGTCTGGGTTGCGTCTGGGTTGCGTCTGGGTTGCGTCTGGGTTGCGTCTGGGTTGCGTCTGGGTTGCGTCTGGGTTGCGTCTGGGTTGCGTCTGGGTTGCGTCTGGGTTGCGTCTGGGTTGCGTCTGGGTTGCGTCTGGGTTGCGTCTGGGTTGCGTCTGGGTTGGGTCTGGGTTGCGTCTGGGTTGCGTCTGGGTTGCGTCTGGGTTGCGTCTGGGTTGCGTCTGGGTTGCGTCTGGGTTGCGTCTGGGTTGCGTCTGGGTTGCGTCTGGGTTGCGTCTGGGTTGCGTCTGGGTTGCGTCTGGGTTGCGTCTGGGTTGCGTCTGGGTTGCGTCTGGGTTGCGTCTGGGTTGCGTCTGGGTTGCGTCTGGGTTGCGTCTGGGTTGCGTCTGGGTTGCGTCTGGGTTGCGTCTGGGTTGCGTCTGGGTTGCGTCTGGGTTGCGTCTGGGTTGCGTCTGGGTTGCGTCTGGGTTGCGTCTGGGTTGCGTCTGGGTTGCGTCTGGGTTGCGTCTGGGTTGCGTCTGGGTTGCGTCTGGGTGCGTCTGGGTTGCGTCTGGGTTGCGTCTGGGTTGCGTCTGGGTTGCGTCTGGGTTGCGTCTGGGTTGCGTCTGGGTTGCGTCTGGGTTGCGTCTGGGTTGCGTCTGGGTTGCGTCTGGGTTGCGTCTGGGTTGCGTCTGGGTTGCGTCTGGGTTGCGTCTGGGTTGCGTCTGGGTTGCGTCTGGGTTGCGTCTGGGTTGCGTCTGGGTTGCGTCTGGGTTGCGTCTGGGTTGCGTCTGGGTTGCGTCTGGGTTGCGTCTGGGTTGCGTCTGGGTTGCGTCTGGGTTGCGTCTGGGTTGCGTCTGGGTTGCGTCTGGGTGGGTTGGTTGCGTCTGGGTTGCGTCTGGGTTGC
>CAJVQJ010000113.1:0-41146 GCA_911387685.1 Dolichovespula media
AATGACGATAATAACGACGGAATTAACGACGAATATTACGACGATAAAACGACGATATTAACGACGATAATGACGACGATAATAACGATGACAATGACAATAATAACGACGATAATAACGACGATATTAACGACGATAACAAGGACGATAATGACGACGATATTATCGATGACAATGACGATAATAACGACGATAATATCGATGTTAATGACGATAATAACGACGATAAAACGACGATATTAACGACGATAATAAGGACGATAATTAGGACGATAATAACGACGATAATATCGATGATAATGAGGATAATAACGACGATATTAACGACGAAATTAACGACGATAATAAGGACGATAATAAGTACGATAATAACGACGATAATAACGACGATAATATCGATGATAATGACGATAATAACGACGATATTAACGACGATAATAACGACGATATTAACGACGATAATAACGACGATAATATCGATGATAATGACGATAATAACGACGGTATTAACGACGAATATTACGACGATAAAACGACGATATTAACGACGATAATGACGACGATAATAACGATGACAATGACGATAATAACGACGATAATAACGACGATATTAACGACGATAACAAAGAAGGTAATGACGACGATATTATCGATGACAATGACGATAATAACGACGATAATATCGATGTTAATGACGATAATAACGACGATATTAACGACGATAATAACGACGATAATAACGACGATAAAACGACGATATTAACGACGATAATAAGAACGATAATAAGGACGATAATAACGACGATAATATCGATGATAATGACGATAATAACGACGATATTAACGACGATAATAACGACGATAATAACGACGATAAAAAGACGATAAATACGATGATAATTATGACGATAACAACGACGATAATAACGACGATATTAACGACGATAATAAGGACGATAATAAGTACGATAATAACGACGATAATAACGACGATAATATCGATGATAATGACGATAATAACGACGATATTAACGACGATAATAACGACGATATTAACGACGATAATAACGACGATAATATCGATGATAATGACGATAATAACGACGGTATTAACGACGAATATTACGACGATAAAACGACGATATTAACGACGATAATGACGACGATAATAACGATGACAATGACGATAATAACGACGATAATAACGACGATATTAACGACGATAACAAGGACGATAATGACGACGATATTATCGATGACAATGACGATAATAACGACGATAATATCGATGTTAATGACGATAATAACGACGATATTAACGACGTTAATAACGACTATAATAACGTCGATAAAACGACGATAATAAGGACGATAATAAGGACGATAATAACGACGATAATAACGACGATATTATCGATGATAATGACGATAATATCGACGATATTAACGACGATAATAACGACGATAATAACGACGATAAAAGGACGATAAATACTATTATAATTAGGCCGATAATATCGACGATAATTACGATGATAATCACGATAATATCGACGATAATAACGACGATAATATCGATGTTAATGACGATAATAACGACGATAATAACGACGATATTAACGACGATAATAACGACGATATTAACGACGATAATAACGACGATAATATCGATGATAATGACGATAATAACGACGGTATTAACGACGAATATTACGACGATAAAACGGCGATATTAACGACGATAATGACGACGATAATAACGATGACAATGACGATAATAACGACGATAATAACGACGATATTAACGACGATAACAAGGACGATAATGACGACGATATTATCGATGACAATGACGATAATAACGACGATAATATCGATGTTAATGACGATAATAACGACGATATTAACGACGATAATAACGACGATAATAACGTCGATAAAACGACGATAATAAGGACGATAATAAGGACGATAATAACGACGATAATAACGACGATAATATCGATGATAATGACGATAATAACGACGATATTAACGACGATAATAACAGCGATAATAACGACGATAAAAGGACGATAAATACTATTATAATTATGACGATAATATCGACGATAATTACGATGATAATCACGATAATATCGACGATAATAACGACGATAATATCGATGTTAATGACGATAATAACGACGATATTAACGACGATAATAACGACGATAATAACGACGATAATATCGATGATAATGACGATAATAACGACGGTATTAACGACGAATATTACGACGATATTAACGACGATAATAACAACGATAATATCGATGATAATGACGATAATAACGACGATATTAACGACGATATTAACGACGATAATAAGGACGATAATAAGTACGATAATAACGACGATAATAACGACGATAATATCGATGATAATGACGATAATAACGACGATATTAACGACGATAATAACGACGATATTAACGACGATAATAACGACGATAATAAAGATGACAATGACGATAATAACGACGATAATAACGACGATATTAACGACGATATCAAAGACGATAATGACGACGATATTATCGATGACAATGACGATAATAACGACGATAATATCGATGTTAATGACGATAATAACGACGATATTTACGACGATAATAACGACGATAAAACGACGATATTAACGACGATATTAACGACGATAAAGCGACGATAATAACGACGATAATGACGATAATAACGACGATATTAACGACGATAATAACGACGATAATAACGACGATAAAAAGACGATAAAAACGAAGATAATTATGACGATAATAACGACGATTTTAGCAACGATAATAACGACGATATTAACGACAAATATTACGACGATAATAACGATGATAATAACGATAATAACGACAATAATAACGATGATAATGACGATAATAAAGACGATAATAATGATGATAACAAGGATAATAACGACGATAATAACTACGATAATAACGACGATAAAACGACGATATTAACGACGATAATAAGGACGATAATAACGACGATAATAACGACGATAATATCGATGATAATAACGATAATAACGACGGTATTAACGACGAATATTACGACGATAAAACGACGATATTAACGACGATAATGACGACGATAATATCTATGATAATATCGATGATAATGACGATAATAACGACGATAATAACGACGATAATAACGACGATAAAACGACCATATTAACGACGATAATAAGGACGATAATAAGGACGATAATAACGACGATAATATCGGTGATAATGACGATAATAACGACGATATTAACGACGATAATAACGACGATAAAACGACGATATTAACGACGATATTAACGACGATAAAGTGACGATAATAACGACGATAATATTGATGATAATGACGATAAAAACGATGATATTAACGACGATAATAACGACGATAATAACGACGATAATAACTACGATAATAACGACGATAAAACGACGATATTAACGACGATAATAAGGACGATAATAAGGACGATAATAACGACGATAATAACGACGATAATATCGATGATAATGACGATAATAACGACGGTATTAACGACGAATATTACGACGATATTAACGACGATAATAAGGACGATAATGAGTACGATAATAACGACGATAATAACGACGATAATATCGATGATAATGACGATAATAAAGACGATTATAATGATGATAATAAGGATAATAACGACGATAATAACTACGATAATAACGACGATAAAACGACGATATTAACGACGATAATAAGGACAATAATAAGGACGTTAATAACGACGATAATATCTATGATAATATCGATGATAATGACGATAATAACGACGATAATAACGACGATAATAACTACAATAAAAAGACGATAAATACGATGATAATAACTACGATAATAACGACGATAAAACGACGACATTAACGACGATAATAAGAACGATAATAAGTACGATAATAACGACGATAATAACGACGATAATATCGATGATAATGACGATAATAACGACGATATTAACGACGATAATAACGACGATATTAACGACGATAATAACGACGATAATGTCGATGATAATGACGATAATAACGACGGTATTAACGACGAATATTACGACGATAATAACGATGATAATGACGCTAATGACGACGATAATAACGATGATAATAACGATAATAACGACGATATTAACGACGATAATAATGACGATAAAAACAAGGATATTAACGATGATAATAAGGACGATAATAAGGACGATAATAACGACGACAATAACGACGATAATATCGATGATAATGACGATAATAAAAACGATTTTAATGATGATAATAAGGATAATAACGACGATAATAACTACGATAATAACGACGATAAAACGACGATATTAAGGACGATAATAAGGACGATATTGACGGCGATAATTACGACGATAATAACGATGATAATGAAGATAATAACGACGATAAAACGACGATAATAACCGATGATAATGACGATAATAACGATGATAATAACGCTAATAACTACGATATTAAAGACGATAATGACGACGATAAGACGACAATAAAAACGACGATAATTATGACGATAATAACGATGATAACAACAACGATAATAACGACGATATTAACAACGATAATTACGACGATTATAACGATGAAATGACGATAATAACGACGATAACAAGGACGATAATGACGACGATATTATCGATGACAATGACGAAAATAACGACGATATTAACGACGATAATAACGACGATAATAACGACGATAAAAAGACGATAAATACGATGATAATAACTACGATAATAACGACGATAAAACGACGATATAAACGACGATAATAAGGACGATAATAAGTACGATAATAACGACGTTAATAACGACGATAATATCGATGATAATGACGATAATAACGACGATAATAACGTCGATATTAACGACGATAATAACGACGATAATATCGATGATAATGACGATAAAAACGACGGTATTAACGACGAATATTACGACGATAAAATGACGATATTAACGACGATAATGACGACGATATTAACGATGACAATGACGATAATAACGACGATAATAACGACGATATTAACGACGATAATAACGACAATAATATCGATGATAATGACGATAATAACGACGATATTAACGACGATAATAACGACGATATTAACGACGATAATAACGACGATAATATCGATGATAATGACGATAATAACGACGGTATTAACGACGAATATTACGACGATAAAACGACGATATTAACGACGATAATGACGACGATAATAACGATGACAATGACGATAATAACGACGATAATAACGACGATATTAACGACGATAATAACGACGATAATATCGATGATAATGACGATAATAACGACGATATTAACGACGATAATAACGACGATATTAACGACGATAATAACGACGATAATATCGATGATTTTGACGATAATAACGACGGTATTAACGACGAATATTACGACGATAAAACGACGATATTAACGACGATAATGACGACGATAATAACGATGACAATGGCGATAATAACGACGATAATAACGACGATATTAACGACGATAACAAGGACGATAATGACGACGATATTACCGATGACAATGACGATAATAACGACGATAATATCGATGTTAATGACGATAATAACGACGATATTAACGACGATAATAACAACGATAATAACGACGATAAAACGACGATATTAACGACGATAATAAGGACGATAATAAGGACGATAATAACGACGATAATATCGATGATAATGACGATAATAACGACGATATTAACGACGATAATAACGACGAGAATAACGACGATAATAATGATGATAATTAGGATAATAACGACGATAATAACTACGATAATAACGACGATAAAACGACGATATTATCGGCGATAATAAGGACGATAATAAAGACGATAATAACGACGATAATATCTATGATAATGACGATAATAACGATGATAATAACGATAATAACGACAATAATAACGATGATAATGACGATAATAAAGACGATAAAAATGATGATAATAAGGATAATAACGACGATAATAACGACGATAATAACGACGATAAAAAGACGATAAATACGATGATAATGACTACGATAATAACGACGATAAAACGACGATATTAACGACGATAATAAGAACGATAATAAGTACGATAATAACGACGATATTAACGACGATAATATCGATGATAATGACGATAATAACGACGATATTAACGACGATAATAACGACGATATTAACGACGATAATAACGACGATATTAACGACGATAATAACGACGATAATATCGATGATAATGACGATAATAACGACGGTATTAACGACGAATATTACGACGATAATAACGATGATAATGACGCTAATAACGACGATAATAACGATGATAATAACGATAATAACGACGATATTAACGACGATAATAATGACGATAATAACGAGTATATTAACGATGATAATAAGGACGATAATAAGGACGATAATAACGACGATAATAACGACGATAATATCGATGTTAATGACGATAATAAAGACGATTATAATGATGATAATAAGGATAATAACGACGATAATAACTACGATAATAACAACGATAAAACGACGATATTAAGGACGATAATAAGGACGATATTGACGACGATAATTACGACGATAATAACGATGAAATGACGATAATAACGACGATAACAAGGACGATAATGACGACGATATTATCGATGACAATGACGAAAATAACGACGATATTAACGACGATAATAACGACGATAATAACGACGATAAAAAGACGATAAATACGAAGATAATAACTACGATAATAACGACGATAGAACGACGATATTAACGACGATAATAAGGACGATAATAAGTACGATAATAACGACGATAATAACGACGATAATATCGATGATAATGACGATAATAACGACGATATTAACGACGATAATAACGTCGATATTAACGACGATAATAACGACGATAATATCGATGATAATGACGATAATAACGACGGTATTAACGACGAATATTACGACGATAAAATGACGATATTAACGACGATAATGACGACGATAATAACGATGACAATGACGATAATAACGACGATAATAACGACGATATTAACGACGATAATAACGACGATAATATCGATGATAATGACGATAATAACGACGATATTAACGACGATAATAACGACGATATTAACGACGATAATAACGACGATAATATCGATGATAATGACGATAATAACGACGGTATTAACGACGAATATTACGATGATAAAACGACGATATTAACGACGATAATGACGACGATAATAACGATGACAATGACGATAATAACGACGATAATAACGACGATATTAACGACGATAACAAGGACGATAATGACGACGATATTACCGATGACAATGACGATAATAACGACGATAATATCGATGTTAATGACGATAATAACGACGATATTAACGACGATAATAACAACGATAATAACGACGATAAAACGACGATATTAACGACGATAATAAGGACGATAATAAGGACGATAATAACGACGATAATATCGATGATAATGACGATAATAACGACGATATTAACGACGATAATAACGACGATAATAACGACGATTATAATGATGATAATAAGGATAATAACGACGATAATAACTACGATAATAACGACGATAAAACGACGATATTAACGACGATAATAAGGACGATAATAACGACGATAATAACGACGATAATAACGACGATAATAACGACGATAAAAGGACGATAAATACTATTATAATTATGACGATAATATCGACGATAATTACGATGATAATCACGATAATAACGACGATAATAACGACGATAATATCGATGTTAATGACGATAATAACGACGATATTAACGACGATAATAACGACGATAATAACGACGATGAAACGACGATATTAACGACGATAAAGCGACGATAATAACGACGATAATATCGATGATAATGACGATAATAACGACGATATTAACGACGATAATAACGACGATAATAACGACGATAATAACGACGATGAAACGACGATATTAACGACGATAAAGCGACGATAATAACGACGATAATATCGATGATAATGACGATAATAACGACGATATTAACGACGATAATAACGACGATAATAACGACGATAATAACGACGATAAAACGACGATATTAACGACGATAATAAGGACGATATTAAGGACGATAATAACGACGATAATAACGACGATATTAACGACGATAACAAGGACGATAATGACGACGATATTACCGATGACAATGACGATAATAACGACGATAATATCGATGTTAATGACGATAATAACGACGATATTAACGACGATAATAACAACGATAATAACGACGATAAAACGACGATATTAACGACGATAATAAGGACGATAATAAGGACGATAATAACGACGATAATATCGATGATAATGACGATAATAACGACGATATTAACGACGATAATAACGACGATAATAACGACGATAATAACGACGATAAAAAGACGATAAATACGATGATAATAACTACGATAATAACGACGATAAAACGACGATATTAACGACGATAATAAGGACGATAATAAGTACGATAATAACGACGATAATAACGACGATAATATCGATGATAATGACGATAATAACGACGATATTAACGACGATAATAACGTCGATATTAACGACGATAATAACGACGATAATATCGATGATAATGACGATAATAACGACGGTATTAACGACGAATATTACGACGATAATAACGATGATAATGACGCTAATAACGACGATAATAACGATGATAATAACGATAATAACGACGATATTAACGACGATAATAATGACGATAATAACGAGTATATTAACGATGATAATAAGGACGATAATAAGGACGATAATAACGACGATAATAACGACGATAATATCGATGTTAATGACGATAATAAAGACGATTATAATGATGATAATAAGGATAATAACGACGATAATAACTACGATAATAACAACGATAAAACGACGATATTAAGGACGATAATAAGGACGATATTGACGACGATAATTACGACGATAATAACGATGAAATGACGATAATAACGACGATAACAAGGACGATAATGACGACGATATTATCGATGACAATGACGAAAATAACGACGATATTAACGACGATAATAACGACGATAATAACGACGATAAAAAGACGATAAATACGAAGATAATAACTACGATAATAACGACGATAGAACGACGATATTAACGACGATAATAAGGACGATAATAAGTACGATAATAACGACGATAATAACGACGATAATATCGATGATAATGACGATAATAACGACGATATTAACGACGATAATAACGTCGATATTAACGACGATAATAACGACGATAATATCGATGATAATGACGATAATAACGACGGTATTAACGACGAATATTACGACGATAAAATGACGATATTAACGACGATAATGACGACGATAATAACGATGACAATGACGATAATAACGACGATAATAACGACGATATTAACGACGATAATAACGACGATAATATCGATGATAATGACGATAATAACGACGATATTAACGACGATAATAACGACGATATTAACGACGATAATAACGACGATAATATCGATGATAATGACGATAATAACGACGGTATTAACGACGAATATTTCGATGATAAAACGACGATATTAACGACGATAATGACGACGATAATAACGATGACAATGACGATAATAACGACGATAATAACGACGATATTAACGACGATAACAAGGACGATAATGACGACGATATTACCGATGACAATGACGATAATAACGACGATAATATCGATGTTAATGACGATAATAACGACGATATTAACGACGATAATAACAACGATAATAACGACGATAAAACGACGATATTAACGACGATAATAAGGACGATAATAAGGACGATAATAACGACGATAATATCGATGATAATGACGATAATAACGACGATATTAACGACGATAATAACGACATTAATAACGACGATTATAATGATGATAATAAGGATAATAACGACGATAATAACTACGATAATAACGACGATAAAACGACGATATTAACGACGATAATAAGGACGATAATAACGACGATAATAACGACGATAATAACGACGATAATAACGACGATAAAAGGACGATAAATACTATTATAATTATGACGATAATATCGACGATAATTACGATGATAATCACGATAATAACGACGATAATAACGACGATAATATCGATGTTAATGACGATAATAACGACGATATTAACGACGATAATAACGACGATAATAACGACGATAAAACGACGATATTAACGACGATAAAGCGACGATAATAACGACGATAATATCGATGATAATGACGATAATAACGACGATATTAACGACGATAATAACGACGATAATAACGACGATAATAACGACGATGAAACGACGATATTAACGACGATAAAGCGACGATAATAACGACGATAATATCGATGATAATGACGATAATAACGACGATATTAACGACGATAATAACGACGATAATAACGACGATAATAACGACGATAAAACGACGATATTAACGACGATAATAAGGACGATATTAAGGACGATAATAACGACGATAATAACGACGATATTAACGACGATAACAAGGACGATAATGACGACGATATTACCGATGACAATGACGATAATAACGACGATAATATCGATGTTAATGACGATAATAACGACGATATTAACGACGATAATAACAACGATAATAACGACGATAAAACGACGATATTAACGACGATAATAAGGACGATAATAAGGACGATAATAACGACGATAATATCGATGATAATGACGATAATAACGACGATATTAACGACGATAATAACGACGATAATAACGACGATAATAACGACGATAAAAAGACGATAAATACGATGATAATAACTACGATAATAACGACGATAAAACGACGATATTAACGACGATAATAAGGACGATAATAAGTACGATAATAACGACGATAATAACGACGATAATATCGATGATAATGACGATAATAACGACGATATTAACGACGATAATAACGTCGTTATTAACGACGATAATAACGACGATAATATCGATGATAATGACGATAATAACGACGGTATTAACGACGAATTTTACGACGATAAAATGACGATATTAACGACGATAATGACGACGATAATAACGATGACAATGACGATAATAACGACGATAATAACGACGATATTAACGACGATAATAACGACGATAATATCGATGATAATGACGATAATAACGACGATATTAACGACGATAATAACGACGATATTAACGACGATAATAACGACGATAATATCGATGATAATGACGATAATAACGACGGTATTAACGACGAATATTACGACGATAAAACGACGATATTAACGACGATAATGACGACGATAATAACGATGACAATGACGATAATAACGACGATAATAACGACGATATTAACGACGATAACAAGGACGATAATGACGACGATATTACCGATGACAATGACGATAATAACGACGATAATATCGATGTTAATGATGATAATAACGACGATATTAACGACGATAATAACAACGATAATAACGACGATAAAACGACGATAATAACGACGATAATATCGATGATAATGACGATAATAACGACGGTATTAACGACGAATATTACGACGATAAAACGACGATAATAACGACATTAATAACGACGATTATAATGATGATAATAAGGATAATAACGACGATAATAACTACGATAATAACGACGATAAAACGACGATATTAACGACGATAATAAGGACGATAATAACGACGATAATAACGACGATAATATCGATGATAATGACGATAATAAAGACGATTATAATGATGGTAATAAGGATAATAACGACGATAATAACTACGATAATAACGACGATAAAACGACGATATTAACGACGATAATAAGGACGATAATAACGACGATAATAACGACCATAATATCGATGATAATGACGATAATAACGACGATATTAACGACGTTAATAACGACGATAAATACTATTATAATTATGACGATAATATCGACGATAATAACGACGATAATCACGATAATAACGACGATATTAATGACGATTATAACGACGATAATAACGACGATAAAGCGACGATAATAACGACGATAATATCGATGATAATAACGATAATAACGACAATAATAACGATGATAATGACGATAATAAAGACGATTATAATGATGATAATAAGGATAATAACGACGATAATAACTACGATAATAACGACGATAAAACGACGATATTAACGACGATAATAAGGACGATAATAAGTACGATAATAACGACGATAATAACGACGATAATATCGATGATAATGACGATAATAACGACGATATTAACGACGATAATAACGACGATATTAACGACGATAATAACGACGATAATATCGACGATAATAATGATGATAATAAGGATAATAACTACGATAATAACGACGATAAAACGACGATATTATCGACGAAAATAAGGACGATAATAAGGACGAAAATAACGACGATAATAACGACGATAATAACGACGATAAAAGGACGATAAATACTATTATAATTATGACGATAATATCGACGATAATTACGATGATAATCACGATAATAACGACGATAATAACGACGATAATATCGATGATAATGACGATAATAACGACGATATTAACGACGATAATAACGTCGATATTAACGACGATAATAACGACGATAATATCGATGATAATGACGATAATAACGACGGTATTAACGACGAATTTTACGACGATAAAATGACGATATTAACGACGATAATGACGACGATAATAACGATGACAATGACGATAATAACGACGATAATAACGACGATATTAACGACGATAATAACGACGATAATATCGATGATAATGACGATAATAACGACGATATTAACGACGATAATAACGACGATATTAACGACGATAATAACGACGATAATATCGATGATAATGACGATAATAACGACGGTATTAACGACGAATATTACGATGATAAAACGACGATATTAACGACGATAATGACGACGATAATAACGATGACAATGACGATAATAACGACGATAATAACGACGATATTAACGACGATAACAAGGACGATAATGACGACGATATTACCGATGACAATGACGATAATAACGACGATAATATCGATGTTAATGACGATAATAACGACGATATTAACGACGATAATAACAACGATAATAACGACGATAAAACGACGATATTAACGACGATAATAAGGACGATAATAAGGACGATAATAACGACGATAATATCGATGATAATGACGATAATAACGACGATATTAACGACGATAATAACGACGATAATAACGACGATTATAATGATGATAATAAGGATAATAACGACGATAATAACTACGATAATAACGACGATAAAACGACGATATTAACGACGATAATAAGGACGATAATAACGACGATAATAACGACGATAATAACGAGGATAATAACGACGATAAAAGGACGATAAATACTATTATAATTATGACGATAATATCGACGATAATTACGATGATAATCACGATAATAACGACGATAATAACGACGATAATATCGATGTTAATGACGATAATAACGACGATATTAACGACGATAATAACGACGATAATAACGACGTTAAAACGACGATATTAACGACGATAAAGCGACGATAATAACGATGATAATATCGATGATAATGACGATAATAACGACGATATTAACGACGATAATAACGACGATAATAACGACGATAATAACGACGATGAAACGACGATATTAACGACGATAAAGCGACGATAATAACGACGATAATATCGATGATAATGACGATAATAACGACGATATTAACGACGATAATAACGACGATAATAACGACGATAATAACGACGATAAAACGACGATATTAACGACGATAATAAGGACGATATTAAGGACGATAATAACGACGATAATAACGACGATATTAACGACGATAACAAGGACGATAATGACGACGATATTACCGATGACAATGACGATAATAACGACGATAATATCGATGTTAATGACGATAATAACGACGATATTAACGACGATAATAACAACGATAATAACGACGATAAAACGACGATATTAACGACGATAATAAGGACGATAATAAGGACGATAATAACGACGATAATATCGATGATAATGACGATAATAACGACGATATTAACGACGATAATAACGACGATAATAACGACGATAATAACGACGATAAAAAGACGATAAATACGATGATAATAACTACGATAATAACGACGATAAAACGACGATATTAACGACGATAATAAGGACGATAATAAGTACGATAATAACGACGATAATAACGACGATAATATCGATGATAATGACGATAATAACGACGATATTAACGACGATAATAACGTCGTTATTAACGACGATAATAACGACGATAATATCGATGATAATGACGATAATAACGACGGTATTAACGACGAATTTTACGACGATAAAATGACGATATTAACGACGATAATGACGACGATAATAACGATGACAATGACGATAATAACGACGATAATAACGACGATATTAACGACGATAATAACGACGATAATATCGATGATAATGACGATAATAACGACGATATTAACGACGATAATAACGACGATATTAACGACGATAATAACGACGATAATATCGATGATAATGACGATAATAACGACGGTATTAACGACGAATATTACGACGATAAAACGACGATATTAACGACGATAATGACGACGATAATAACGATGACAATGACGATAATAACGACGATAATAACGACGATATTAACGACGATAACAAGGACGATAATGACGACGATATTACCGATGACAATGACGATAATAACGACGATAATATCGATGTTAATGATGATAATAACGACGATATTAACGACGATAATAACGACGATAATAACGACGATAAAACGACGATAATAACGACGATAATATCGATGATAATGACGATAATAACGACGGTATTAACGACGAATATTACGACGATAAAACGACGATAATAACGACATTAATAACGACGATTATAATGATGATAATAAGGATAATAACGACGATAATAACTACGATAATAACGACGATAAAACGACGATATTAACGACGATAATAAGGACGATAATAACGACGATAATAACGACGATAATATCGATGATAATGACGATAATAAAGACGATTATAATGATGGTAATAAGGATAATAACGACGATAATAACTACGATAATAAGGACGATAAAACGACGATATTAACGACGATAATAAGGACGATAATAACGACGATAATAACGACCATAATATCGATGATAAAGACGATAATAACGACGATATTAACGACGTTAATAACGACGATAAATACTATTATAATTATGACGATAATATCGACGATAATAACGACGATAATCACGATAATAACGACGATATTAATGACGATTATAACGACGATAATAACGACGATAAAGCGACGATAATAACGACGATAATATCGATGATAATAACGATAATAACGACAATAATAACGATGATAATGACGATAATAAAGACGATTATAATGATGATAATAAGGATAATAACGACGATAATAACTACGATAATAACGACGATAAAACGACGATATTAACGACGATAATAAGGACGATAATAAGTACGATAATAACGACGATAATAACGACGATAATATCGATGATAATGACGATAATAACGACGATATTAACGACGATAATAACGACGATATTAACGACGATAATAACGACGATAATATCGACGATAATAATGATGATAATAAGGATAATAACTACGATAATAACGACGATAAAACGACGATATTATCGACGAAAATAAGGACGATAATAAGGACGAAAATAACGACGATAATAACGACGATAATAACGACGATAAAAGGACGATAAATACTATTATAATTATGACGATAATATCGACGATAATTACGATGATAATCACGATAATAACGACGATAATAACGACGATAATATCGATGTTAATGACGATAATAACGACGATATTAACGACGATAATAACGACGATAATAACGACGATGAAACGACGATATTAACGACGATAAAGCGACGATAACAACGACGATAATATCGATGATTATGACGATAATAACGACGATATTAACGACGTTAATAACGACGATAATAACGACGATAATAACGACGATAAAACGACGATATTAACGACGATAATAAGGACGATATTAAGGACGATAATAACGACGATAATAACAACGATAATATCGATGATAATGACGACAATAACGACGATATTAACGACGATAATAACGACGATAATAACGACGATAATATCGATGATAATGACGATAATAACGACGGTATTAACGACGAATATTACGACGATAAAACGACGATAATGACGACGATAATAACGATGACAATGAGGATAAAAACGACGATAAAACGACGATATTAACGACGTTAATAAGGACGATGATAAGGACAATAATAACGACGATAATATCGATGATAATGACGATAATAACGACGATATTAACGACGATATTAACGACGATAATAAGGACGATAATAAGTACGATAATAACGACGATAATAACGACGATAATATCGATGATAATGACGATAATAACGACGATATTAACGACGATAATAACAACGATAATATCGATGATAATGACGATAATAACGACGGTATTAACGACGAATATTACGACGATAAAACGACGATATTAACGACGATAATGACGACGATAATAACAATGACAATGACGATAATAACGACGATAATAACGACGATATTAACGACGATAACAAGGACGATAATGACGACGACATTATCGATGACAATGACGATAATAACGACGATAATATCGATGTTAATGACGATAATAACGACGATATTAACGACGATAAAACGACGATATTAACGACGATAATAAGTACGATAATAACGACGATAATAACGATGATAATATCGATGATAATGACGATAATAACGACGATATTAACGACGATAATAACAACGATAATATCGATGATAATGACGATAATAACGACGATATTAACGACGATATTAACGACGATAATAAGGACGATAATAAGTACGATAATAACGACGATAATAACGACGATAATATCGATGATAATAACGATAATAACGACAATAATAACGATGATAATGACGATAATAAAGACGATTATAATGATGATAATAAGGATAATAACGACGATAATAACTACGATAATAACGACGATAAAACGACGATATTAACGACGATAATAAGGACGATAATAAGTACGATAATAACGACGATAATAACGACGATAATATCGATGATAATGACGATAATAACGACGATATTAACGACGATAATAACGACGATATTAACGACGATAATAACGACGATAATATCGACGATAATAATGATGATAATAAGGATAATAACTACGATAATAACGACGATAAAACGACGATATTATCGACGAAAATAAGGACGATAATAAGGACGAAAATAACGACGATAATAACGACGATAATAACGACGATAAAAGGACGATAAATACTATTATAATTATGACGATAATATCGACGATAATTACGATGATAATCACGATAATAACGACGATAATAACGACGATAATATCGATGTTAATGACGATAATAACGACGATATTAACGACGATAATAACGACGATAATAACGACGATGAAACGACGATATTAACGACGATAAAGCGACGATAATAACGACGATAATATCGATGATTATGACGATAATAACGACGATATTAACGACGTTAATAACGACGATAATAACGACGATAATAACGACGATAAAACGACGATATTAACGACGATAATAAGGACGATATTAAGGACGATAATAACGACGATAATAACAACGATAATATCGATGATAATGACGACAATAACGACGATATTAACGACGATAATAACGACGATAATAACGACGATAATATCGATGATAATGACGATAATAACGACGGTATTAACGACGAATATTACGACGATAAAACGACGATAATGACGACGATAATAACGATGACAATGAGGATAAAAACGACGATAAAACGACGATATTAACGACGTTAATAAGGACGATGATAAGGACAATAATAACGACGATAATATCGATGATAATGACGATAATAACGACGATATTAACGACGATATTAACGACGATAATAAGGACGATAATAAGTACGATAATAACGACGATAATAACGACGATAATATCGATGATAATGACGATAATAACGACGATATTAACGACGATAATAACAACGATAATATCGATGATAATGACGATAATAACGACGGTATTAACGACGAATATTACGACGATAAAACGACGATATTAACGACGATAATGACGACGATAATAACAATGACAATGACGATAATAACGACGATAATAACGACGATATTAACGACGATAACAAGGACGATAATGACGACGACATTATCGATGACAATGACGATAATAACGACGATAATATCGATGTTAATGACGATAATAACGACGATATTAACGACGATAAAACGACGATATTAACGACGATAATAAGTACGATAATAACGACGATAATAACGACGATAATATCGATGATAATGACGATAATAACGACGATATTAACGACGATAATAACAACGATAATATCGATGATAATGACGATAATAACGACGATATTAACGACGATATTAACGACGATAATAAGGACGATAATAAGTACGATAATAACGACGATAATAACGACGATAATATCGATGATAATGACGATAATAACGACGATATTAACGACGATAATAACGACGATATTAACGACGATAATAACGACGATAATATCGATGATAATGACGATAATAACGACGGTATTAACGACGAATATTAAGACGATAAAACGACGATATTAACGACGATAATGACGACGATAATAAAGATGACAATGACGATAATAACGACGATAATAACGACGATATTAACGACGATAACAAGGACGATAATGACGATGATATTATCGATGACAATGACGATAATAACGACGATAATATCGATGTTAATGACGATAATAACGACGATATTAACGACGATAATAACGACGATAAAACGACGATATTAACGACGATATTAACGACGATAAAGCGACGATAATAACGACGATAATGACGATAATAACGACGATATTAACGACGATAATAACGACGATA
Organism: Dolichovespula media; assembly: GCA_911387685.1. Classification (NCBI taxonomy): domain Eukaryota; kingdom Metazoa; phylum Arthropoda; class Insecta; order Hymenoptera; family Vespidae; genus Dolichovespula; species Dolichovespula media. The sequence continues at coordinate 19,485 of CAJVQJ010000113.1, forward strand.
ATAACGACGATAAAACGACGATAAAAACGAAGATAATTATGACGATAATAACGACGATTTTAGCAACGATAATAACGACGATATTAACGACAAATATTACGACGATAATAACGATGATAATAACGATAATAACGACAATAATAACGATGATAATGACGATAATAAAGACGATAATAATGATGATAACAAGGATAATAACGACGATAATAACTACGATAATAACGACGATAAAACGACGATATTAACGACGATAATAAGGACGATAATAACGACGATAATAACGACGATAATATCGATGATATTAACGATAATAAAGACAATAATAACGATGATAATGACGATAATAAAAACGATTATAATGATGATAATAAGGTTAATAACGACGATAATAACTACGATAATAACGACGATAAAACGACGATATTAACGACGATAAAAACGACGATAATAAGTACGATAATAACGACGATAATAACAACGAAAATATCGATGATAATGACGATAATGACGACGATAATAACGACGATATTAACGACGATAACAAGGACGATAGTGACGACGATATTATCGATGACAATGACGAAAATAACGACGATATTAACGACGATAATAACGACGATAATAACGACGATAAAAAGACGATAAATACGATGATAATAACTACGATAATAACGACGATAAAACGACGATATTAACGACGATATTAAGGACGATAATAAGTACGATAATAACGACGATAATAACGACGATAATATCGATGATAATGACGATAATAACGACGATATTAACGACGATAATAACGTCGATATTAACGACGATAATAACGACGATAATATCGATGATAATGACGATAATAACGACGGTATTAACGACGAATATTACGACGATAAAATGACGATATTAACGACGATAATGACGACGATATTAACGATGACAATGACGATAATAACGACGATAATAACGACGATATTAACGACGATAATAACGACAATAATATCGATGATAATGACGATAATAACGACGATATTAACGACGATAATAACGACGATATTAACGACGATAATAACGACGATAATATCGATGATAATGACGATAATAACGACGGTATTAACGACGAATATTACGACGATAAAACGACGATATTAACGACGATAATGACGACGATAATAACGATGACAATGACGATAATAACGACGATAATAACGACGATATTAACGACGATAATAACGACGATAATATCGATGATAATGACGATAATAACGACGATATTAACGACGATAATAACGACGATATTAACGACGATAATAACGACGATAATATCGATGATAATGACGATAATAACGACGGTATTAACGACGAATATTACGACGATAAAACGACGATATTAACGACGATAATGACGACGATAATAACGATGACAATGGCGATAATAACGACGATAATAACGACGATATTAACGACGATAACAAGGACGATAATGACGACGATATTACCGATGACAATGACGATAATAACGACGATAATATCGATGTTAATGACGATAATAACGACGATATTAACGACGATAATAACAACGATAATAACGACGATAAAACGACGATATTAACGACGATAATAAGGACGATAATAAGGACGATAACAACGACGATAATATCGATGATAATGACGATAATAACGACGATATTAACGACGATAATAACGACTATAATAACGTCGATAAAACGACGATAATAAGGACGATAATAAGGACGATAATAACGACGATAATAACGACGATATTATCGATGATAATGACGATAATATCGACGATATTAACGACGATAATAACGACGATAATAACGACGATAAAAGGACGATAAATACTATTATAATTATGACGATAATATCGACGATAATTACGATGATAATCACGATAATATCGACGATAATAACGACGATAATATCGATGTTAATGACGATAATAACGACGATATTAACGACGATAGTAACGACGATAAAACGACGATATTAACGACGATATTAACGACGATAAAGCGACGATAATAACGACGATAATATCGACGATAAAACGACGATAAAAACGACGATAATTATGACGATAATAACGACGATATTAGCAACGATAATAACGACGATATTAACGACAAATATTACGACGATAATAACGATGATAATAACGATAATAACGACAATAATAACGATGATAATGACGATAATAAAGACGATAAAAATGATGATAATAAGGATAATAACGACGATAATAACGACGATAATAACGACGATAAAAAGACGATAAATACGATGATAATGACTACGATAATAACGACGATAAAACGACGATATTAACGACGATAATAAGAACGATAATAAGTACGATAATAACGACGATATTAACGACGATAATATCGATGATAATGACGATAATAACGACGATATTAACGACGATAATAACGACGATATTAACGACGATAATTACGACGATATTAACGACGATAATAACGACGATAATATCGATGATAATGACGATAATAACGACGGTATTAACGACGAATATTACGACGATAATAACGATGATAATGACGCTAATAACGACGATAATAACGATGATAATAACGATAATAACGACGATATTAACGACGATAATAATGACGATAATAACGAGTATATTAACGATGATAATAAGGACGATAATAAGGACGATAATAACGACGATAATAACGACGATAATATCGATGTTAATGACGATAATAAAGACGATTATAATGATGATAATAAGGATAATAACGACGATAATAACTACGATAATAACAACGATAAAACGACGATATTAAGGACGATAATAAGGACGATATTGACGACGATAATTACGACGATAATAACGATGAAATGACGATAATAACGACGATAACAAGGACGATAATGACGACGATATTATCGATGACAATGACGAAAATAACGACGATATTAACGACGATAATAACGACGATAATAACGACGATAAAAAGACGATAAATACGAAGATAATAACTACGATAATAACGACGATAAAACGACGATATTAACGACGATAATAAGGACGATAATAAGTACGATAATAACGACGATAATAACGACGATAATATCGATGATAATGACGATAATAACGACGATAATAACGTCGATATTAACGACGATAATAACGACGATAATATCGATGATAATGACGATAATAACGACGGTATTAACGACGAATATTACGACGATAAAATGACGATATTAACGACGATAATGACGACGATAATAACGATGACAATGACGATAATAACGACGATAATAACGACGATATTAACGACGATAATAACGACGATAATATCGATGATAATGACGATAATAATGACGATATTAACGACGATAATAACGACGATATTAACGACGATAATAACGACGATAATATCGATGATAATGACGATAATAACGACGATAATATCGATGTTAATGACGATAATAACGACGATATTAACGACGATAACAACGACGATAATAACGACGATAAAACGACGATATTAACGACGATAATAAGGACGGTAATAAGGACGATAATAACGACGATAATATCGATGATAATGACGATAATAACGACGATATTAACGACGATAATAACGACGATATTAACGACGATAACAAGGACGATAATGACGACGATATTATCGATGACAATGACGATAATAACGACGATAATATCGATGTTAATGACGATAATAACGACGATAAAACGACGATATTAACGACGATAATAAGGACGATAATAAGGACGATAATAACGACGATAATATCGATGATAATGACGATAATAACGACGATATTAACGACGATATTAACGACGATAATAAGGACGATAATAAGTACGATAATAACGACGATAATAACGACGATAATATCGATGATAATGACGATAATAACGACGATATTAACGACGATAATAACGACGATATTAACGACGATAATAACGACGATAATATCGATGATAATGACGATAATAACGACGGTATTAACGACGAATATTACGACGATAAAACGACGATATTAACGACGATAATGACGACGATAATAACGATGACAATGACGATAATAACGACGATAATAACGACGATATTAACGACGATAACAAAGAAGGTAATGACGACGATATTATCGATGACAATGACGATAATAACGACGATAATATCGATGTTAATGACGATAATAACGACGATATTAACGACGATAATAACGACGATAATAACGACGATAAAACGACGATATTAACGACGATAATAAGAACGATAATAAGGACGATAATAACGACGATAATATCGATGATAATGACGATAATAACGACGATATTAACGACGATAATAACGACGATAATAACGACGATAAAAAGACGATAAATACGATGATAATTATGACGATAACAACGACGATAATAACGACGATATTAACGACGATAATAAGGACGATAATAAGTACGATAATAACGACGATAATAACGACGATAATATCGATGATAAAGACCATAATAACGACGATATTAACGACGATAATAACGACGATATTAACGACGATAATAACGACGATAATATCGATGATAATGACGATAATAACGACGGTATTAACGACGAATATTACGACGATAAAACGACGATATTAACGACGATAATGACGACGATAATAACGATGACAATGACGATAATAACGACGATAATAACGACGATATTAACGACGATAACAAGGACGATAATGACGACGATATTATCGATGACAATGACGATAATAACGACGATAATATCGATGTTAATGACGATAATAACGACGATATTAACGACGATAATAAGGACTATAATAACGTCGATAAAACGACGATAATAAGGACGATAATAAGGACGATAATAACGACGATAATAACGACGATATTATCGATGATAATGACGATAATATCGACGATATTAACGACGATAATAACGACGATAATAACGACGATAAAAGGACGATAAATACTATTATAATTATGACGATAATATCGACGATAATTACGATGATAATCACGATAATATCGACGATAATAACGACGATAATATCGATGTTAATGACGATAATAACGACGATATTAACGACGATAGTAACGACGATAAAACGACGATATTAACGACGATATTAACGACGATAAAGCGACGATAATAACGACGATAATATCGACGATAAAACTACGATAAAAACGACGATAATTATGACGATAATAACGACGATATTAGCAACGATAATAACGACGATATTAACGACAAATATTACGACGATAATAACGATGATAATAACGATAATAACGACAATAATAACGATGATAATGACGATAATAAAGACGATAATAACGACGATAAAACGACGATAAAAACGACGATAATTATGACGATAATAACGACGATATTAGCAACGATAATAACGACGATAATATTGATGATAATGACGATAAAAACGATGATATTAACGACGATAATAAGGACGATAATAAGTACGATAATAACGACGATAATAACGACGATAATATCGATGATAATGACGATAATAACGACGATATTAACGACGATAATAACGTCGATATTAACGACGATAATAACGACGATAATATCGATGATAATGACGATAATAACGACGGTATTAACGACGAATATTACGACGATAAAATGACGATATTAACGACGATAATGACGACGATAATAACGATGACAATGACGATAATAACGACGATAATAACGACGATATTAACGACGATAATAACGACGATAATATCGATGATAATGACGATAATAACGACGATATTAACGACGATAATAACGACGATATTAACGACGATAATAACGACGATAATATCGATGATAATGACGATAATAACGACGATAATATCGATGTTAATGACGATAATAACGACGATATTAACGACGATAACAACGACGATAATAACGACGATAAAACGACGATATTAACGACGATAATAAGGACGGTAATAAGGACGATAATAACGACGATAATATCGATGATAATGACGATAATAACGACGATATTAACGACGATAATAACGACGATATTAACGACGATAACAAGGACGATAATGACGACGATATTATCGATGACAATGACGATAATAACGACGATAATATCGATGTTAATGACGATAATAACGACGATAAAACGACGATATTAACGACGATAATAAGGACGATAATAAGGACGATAATAACGACGATAATATCGATGATAATGACGATAATAACGACGATATTAACGACGATATTAACGACGATAATAAGGACGATAATAAGTACGATAATAACGACGATAATAACGACGATAATATCGATGATAATGACGATAATAACGACGATATTAACGACGATAATAACGACGATATTAACGACGATAATAACGACGATAATATCGATGATAATGACGATAATAACGACGGTATTAACGACGAATATTACGACGATAAAACGACGATATTAACGACGATAATGACGACGATAATAACGATGACAATGACGATAATAACGACGATAATAACGACGATATTAACGACGATAACAAAGAAGGTAATGACGACGATATTATCGATGACAATGACGATAATAACGACGATAATATCGATGTTAATGACGATAATAACGACGATATTAACGACGATAATAACGACGATAATAACGACGATAAAACGACGATATTAACGACGATAATAAGAACGATAATAAGGACGATAATAACGACGATAATATCGATGATAATGACGATAATAACGACGATATTAACGACGATAATAACGACGATAATAACGACGATAAAAAGACGATAAATACGATGATAATTATGACGATAACAACGACGATAATAACGACGATATTAACGACGATAATAAGGACGATAATAAGTACGATAATAACGACGATAATAACGACGATAATATCGATGATAAAGACGATAATAACGACGATATTAACGACGATAATAACGACGATATTAACGACGATAATAACGACGATAATATCGATGATAATGACGATAATAACGACGGTATTAACGACGAATATTACGACGATAAAACGACGATATTAACGACGATAATGACGACGATAATAACGATGACAATGACGATAATAACGACGATAATAACGACGATATTAACGACGATAACAAGGACGATAATGACGACGATATTATCGATGACAATGACGATAATAACGACGATAATATCGATGTTAATGACGATAATAACGACGATATTAACGACGATAATAACGACTATAATAACGTCGATAAAACGACGATAATAAGGACGATAATAAGGACGATAATAACGACGATAATAACGACGATATTATCGATGATAATGACGATAATATCGACGATATTAACGACGATAATAACGACGATAATAACGACGATAAAAGGACGATAAATACTATTATAATTATGACGATAATATCGACGATAATTACGATGATAATCACGATAATATCGACGATAATAACGACGATAATATCGATGTTAATGACGATAATAACGACGATATTAACGACGATAGTAACGACGATAAAACGACGATATTAACGACGATATTAACGACGATAAAGCGACGATAATAACGACGATAATATCGACGATAAAACGACGATAAAAACGACGATAATTATGACGATAATAACGACGATATTAGCAACGATAATAACGACGATATTAACGACAAATATTACGACGATAATAACGATGATAATAACGATAATAACGACAATAATAACGATGATAATGACGATAATAAAGACGATAATAACGACGATAAAACGACGATAAAAACGACGATAATTATGACGATAATAACGACGATATTAGCAACGATAATAACGACGATAATATTGATGATAATGACGATAAAAACGATGATATTAACGACGATAATAACGACGATAATAACGACGATAATAACTACGATAATAACGACGATAAAACGACGATATTAACGACGATAATAAGGACGATAATAAGGACGATAATAACGGCGATAATAACGACGATAATATCGATGATAATGACGATAATAACGACGGTATTAACGACGAATATTACGACGATAAAACGACGATATTAACGACGATAATAAGGACGATAATAAGTACGATAATAACGACGATAATAACGACGATAATATCGATGATAATGACGATAATAAAGACGATTATAATGATGATAATAAGGATAATAACGACGATAATAACTACGATAATAACGACGATAAAACGACGATATTAACGACGATAATAAGGACAATAATAAGGACGTTAATAACGACGATAATATCTATGATAATATCGATGATAATGACGATAATAAGGACGATAATAACGACGATAATAACGACAATAAAAAGACGATAAATACGATGATAATAACTACGATAATAACGACGATAAAACGACGACATTAACGACGATAATAAGAACGATAATAAGTACGATAATAACGACGATAATAACGACGATAATATCGATGATAATGACGATAATAACGACGATATTAACGACGATAATAACGTCGATATTAACGACGATAATAACGACGATAATATCGATGATAATGACGATAATAACGACGGTATTAACGACGAATATTACGACGATAAAATGACGATATTAACGACGATAATGACGACGATATTAACGATGACAATGACGATAATAACGACGATAATAACGACGATATTAACGACGATAATAACGACAATAATATCGATGATAATGACGATAATAACGACGATATTAACGACGATAATAACGACGATATTAACGACGATAATAACGACGATAATATCGATGATAATGACGATAATAACGACGGTATTAACGACGAATATTACGACGATAAAACGACGATATTAACGACGATAATGACGACGATAATAATGATGACAATGACGATAATAACGACGATAATAACGACGATATTAACGACGATAATAACGACGATAATATCGATGATAATGACGATAATAACGACGATATTAACGACGATAATAACGACGATATTAACGACGATAATAACGACGATAATATCGATGATAATGACGATAATAACGACGGTATTAACGACGAATATTACGACGATAAAACGACGATATTAACGACGATAATGACGACGATAATAACGATGACAATGGCGATAATAACGACGATATTAACGACGATAACAAGGACGATAATAACGACGATATTACCGATGACAATGACGATAATAACGACGATAATATCGATGTTAATGACGATAATAACGACGATATTAACGACGATAATAACAACGATAATAACGACGATAAAACGACGATATTAACGACGATAATAAGGACGATAATAAGGACGATAATAACGACGATAATATCGATGATAATGACGATAATAACGACGATATTAACGACGATAATAACGACGATAATAACGACGATAATAATGATGATAATTAGGATAATAACGACGATAATAACTACGATAATAACGACGATAAAACGACGATATTATCGGCGATAATAAGGACGATAATAAAGACGATAATAACGACGATAATATCTATGATAATGACGATAATAACGACGATATTAACGACGATAATAACGACGATAATAACGACGATAAAACGACGATAAAAACGACGATAATTATGACGATAATAACGACGATATTAGCAACGATAATAACGACGATATTAACGACAAATATTACGACGATAATAACGATGATAATAACGATAATAACGACAATAATAACGATGATAATGACGATAATAAAGACGATAAAAATGATGATAATAAGGATAATAACGACGATAATAACGACGATAATAACGACGATAAAAAGACGAGAAATACGATGATAATGACTACGATAATAACGACGATAAAACGACGATATTAACGACTTTAATAAGAACGATAATAAGTACGATAATAACGACGATATTAACGACGATAATATCGATGATAATGACGATAATAACGACGATATTAACGACGATAATAACGACGATATTAACGACGATAATAACGACGATATTAACGACGATAATAACGACGATAATATCGATGATAATGACGATAATAACGACGGTATTAACGACGAATATTACGACGATAATAACGATGATAATGACGCTAATAACGACGATAAGAACGATGATAATAACGATAATAACGACGATATTAACGACGATAATAATGACGATAATAACGAGTATATTAACGATGATAATAAGGACGATAATAAGGACGATAATAACGACGATAATAACGACGATAATATCGATGTTAATGACGATAATAAAGACGATTATAATGATGATAATAAGGATAATAACGACGATAATAACTACGATAATAACAACGATAAAACGACGATATTAAGGACGATAATAAGGACGATATTGACGACGATATTTACGACGATAATAACGATGAAATGACGATAATAACGACGATAACAAGGACGATAATGACGACGATATTATCGATGACAATGACGAAAATAACGACGATATTAACGACGATAATAACGACGATATTAACGACGATAATAACGACGATAATATCGATGATAATGACGATAATAACGACGGTATTAACGACGAATATTACGACGATAAAACGACGATATTAACGACGATAATGACGACGATAATAACGATGACAATGACGATAATAACGACGATATTAACGACGATAACAAAGAAGGTAATGACGACGATATTATCGATGACAATGACGATAATAACGACGATAATATCGATGTTAATGACGATAATAACGACGATATTAACGACGATAATAACGACGATAATAACGACGATAAAACGACGATATTAACGACGATAATAAGAACGATAATAAGGACGATAATAACGACGATAATATCGATGATAATGACGATAATAACGACGATATTAACGACGATAATAACGACGATAATAACGACGATAAAAAGACGATAAATACGATGATAATTATGACGATAACAACGACGATAATAACGACGATATTAACGACGATAATAAGGACGATAATAAGTACGATAATAACGACGATAATAACGACGATAATATCGATGATAATGACGATAATAACGTCGATATTAACGACGATAATAACGACGATATTAACGACGATAATAACGACGATAATATCGATGATTTTGACGATAATAACGACGGTATTAACGACGAATATTACGACGATAAAACGACGATATTAACGACGATAATGACGACGATAATAACGATGACAATGGCGATAATAACGACGATAATAACGACGATATTAACGACGATAACAAGGACGATAATGACGACGATATTACCGATGACAATGACGATAATAACGACGATAATATCGATGTTAATGACGATAATAACGACGATATTAACGACGATAATAACAACGATAATAACGACGATAAAACGACGATATTAACGACGATAATAAGGACGATAATAAGGACGATAATAACGACGATAATATCGATGATAATGACGATAATAACGACGATATTAACGACGATAATAACGACGATAATAACGACGATAATAATGATGATAATTAGGATAATAACGACGATAATAACTACGATAATAACGACGATAAAACGACGATATTATCGGCGATAATAAGGACGATAATAAAGACGATAATAACGACGATAATATCTATGATAATGACGATAATAACGACGATATTAACGACGATAATAACGACGATAATAACGACGATAAAACGACGATAAAAACGACGATAATTATGACGATAATAACGACGATATTAGCAACGATAATAACGACGATATTAACGACAAATATTACGGCGATAATAACGATGATAATAACGATAATAACGACAATAATAACGATGATAATGACGATAATAAAGACGATAAAAATGATGATAATAAGGATAATAACGACGATAATAACGACGATAATAACGACGATAAAAAGACGATAAATACGATGATAATGACTACGATAATAACGACGATAAAACGACGATATTAACGACGATAATAAGAACGATAATAAGTACGATAATAACGACGATATTAACGACGATAATATCGATGATAATGACGATAATAACGACGATATTAACGACGATAATAACGACGATATTAACGACGATAATAACGACGATATTAACGACGATAATAACGACGATAATATCGATGATAATGACGATAATAACGACGGTATTAACGACGAATATTACGACGATAATAACGATGATAATGACGCTAATAACGACGATAATAACGATGATAATAACGATAATAACGACGATATTAACGACGATAATAATGACGATAATAACGAGTATATTAACGATGATAATAAGGACGATAATAAGGACGATAATAACGACGATAATAACGACGATAATATCGATGTTAATGACGATAATAAAGACGATTATAATGATGATAATAAGGATAATAACGACGATAATAACTACGATAATAACAACGATAAAACGACGATATTAAGGACGATAATAAGGACGATATTGACGACGATAATTACGACGATAATAACGATGAAATGACGATAATAACGACGATAACAAGGACGATAATGACGACGATATTATCGATGACAATGACGAAAATAACGACGATATTAACGACGATAATAACGACGATAATAACGACGATAAAAAGACGATAAATACGAAGATAATAACTACGATAATAACGACGATAGAACGACGATATTAACGACGATAATAAGGACGATAAAAAGTACGATAATAACGACGATAATAACGACGATAATATCGATGATAATGACGATAATAACGACGATATTAACGACGATAATAACGTCGATATTAACGACGATAATAACGACGATAATATCGATGATAATGACGATAATAACGACGGTATTAACGACGAATATTACGACGATAAAATGACGATATTAACGACGATAATGACGACGATAATAACGATGACAATGACGATAATAACGACGATAATAACGACGATATTAACGACGATAATAACGACGATAATATCGATGATAATGACGATAATAACGACGATATTAACGACGATAATAACGACGATATTAACGACGATAATAACGACGATAATATCGATGATAATGACGATAATAACGACGGTATTAACGACGAATATTACGATGATAAAACGACGATATTAACGACGATAATGACGACGATAATAACGATGACAATGACGATAATAACGACGATAATAACGACGATATTAACGACGATAACAAGGACGATAATGACGACGATATTACCGATGACAATGACGATAATAACGACGATAATATCGATGTTAATGACGATAATAACGACGATATTAACGACGATAATAACAACGATAATAACGACGATAAAACGACGATATTAACGACGATAATAAGGACGATAATAAGGACGATAATAACGACGATAATATCGATGATAATGACGATAATAACGACGATATTAACGACGATAATAACGACGATAATAACGACGATTATAATGATGATAATAAGGATAATAACGACGATAATAACTACGATAATAACGACGATAAAACGACGATATTAACGACGATAATAAGGACGATAATAACGACGATAATAACGACGATAATAACGAGGATAATAACGACGATAAAAGGACGATAAATACTATTATAATTATGACGATAATATCGACGATAATTACGATGATAATCACGATAATAACGACGATAATAACGACGATAATATCGATGTTAATGACGATAATAACGACGATATTAACGACGATAATAACGACGATAATAACGACGATGAAACGACGATATTAACGACGATAAAGCGACGATAATAACGACGATAATATCGATATTAATGACGATAATAACGACGATATTAACGACGATAATAACGACGATAATAACGACGATAATAACGACGATGAAACGACGATATTAACGACGATAAAGCGACGATAATAACGACGATAATATCGATGATAATGACGATAATAACGACGATATTAACGACGATAATAACGACGATAATAACGACGATAATAACAACGATAAAACGACGATATTAACGACGATAATAAGGACGATATTAAGGAGGATAATAACGACGATAATAACGACGATATTAACGACGATAACAAGGACGATAATGACGACGATATTACCGATGACAATGACGATAATAACGACGATAATATCGATGTTAATGACGATAATAACGACGATATTAACGACGATAATAACAACGATAATAACGACGATAAAACGACGATATTAACGACGATAATAAGGACGATAATAAGGACGATAATAACGACGATAATATCGATGATAATGACGATAATAACGACGATATTAACGACGATAATAACGACGATAATAACGACGATAATAACGACGATAAAAAGACGATAAATACGATGATAATAACTACGATAATAACGACGATAAAACGACGATATTAACGACGATAATAAGGACGATAATAAGTACGATAATAACGACGATAATAACGACGATAATATCGATGATAATGACGATAATAACGACGATATTAACGACGATAATAACGTCGATATTAACGACGATAATAACGACGATAATATCGATGATAATGACGATAATAACGACGGTATTAACGACGAATTTTACGACGATAAAATGACGATATTAACGACGATAATGACGACGATAATAACGATGACAATGACGATAATAACGACGATAATAACGACGATATTAACGACGATAATAACGACGATAATATCGATGATAATGACGATAATAACGACGATATTAACGACGATAATAACGACGATATTAACGACGATAATAACGACGATAATATCGATGATAATGACGATAATAACGACGGTATTAACGACGAATATTACGACGATAAAACGACGATATTAACGACGATAATGACGACGATAATAACGATGACAATGACGATAATAACGACGATAATAACGACGATATTAACGACGATAACAAGGACGATAATGACGACGATATTACCGATGACAATGACGATAATAACGACGATAATATCGATGTTAATGATGATAATAACGACGATATTAACGACGATAATAACAACGATAATAACGACGATAAAACGACGATAATAACGACGATAATATCGATGATAATGACGATAATAACGACGGTATTAACGACGAATATTACGACGATAAAACGACGATAATAACGACATTAATAACGACGATTATAATGATGATAATAAGGATAATAACGACGATAATAACTACGATAATAACGACGATAAAACGACGATATTAACGACGATAATAAGGACGATAATAACGACGATAATAACGACGATAATATCGATGATAATGACGATAATAAAGACGATTATAATGATGGTAATAAGGATAATAACGACGATAATAACTACGATAATAACGACGATAAAACGACGATATTAACGACGATAATAAGGACGATAATAACGACGATAATAACGACCATAATATCGATGATAATGACGATAATAACGACGATATTAACGACGTTAATAACGACGATAAAACGACGATATTAACGACGATAATAAGGACGATAATAAGTACGATAATAACGACGATAATAACGACGATAATATCGATGATAATGACGATAATAACGACGATATTAACGACGATAATAACGACGATATTAACGACGATAATAACGACGATAATATCGACGATAATAATGATGATAATAAGGATAATAACTACGATAATAACGACGATAAAACGACGATATTATCGACGAAAATAAGGACGATAATAAGGACGAAAATAACGACGATAATAACGACGATAATAACGACGATAAAGGACGATAAATACTATTATAATTATGACGATAATATCGACGATAATTACGATGATAATCACGATAATAACGACGATAATAACGACGATAATATCGATGATAATGACGATAATAACGACGATATTAACGACGATAATAACGTCGATATTAACGACGATAATAACGACGATAATATCGATGATAATGACGATAATAACGACGGTATTAACGACGAATTTTACGACGATAAAATGACGATATTAACGACGATAATGACGACGATAATAACGATGACAATGACGATAATAACGACGATAATAACGACGATATTAACGACGATAATAACGACGATAATATCGATGATAATGACGATAATAACGACGATATTAACGACGATAATAACGACGATATTAACGACGATAATAACGACGATAATATCGATGATAATGACGATAATAACGACGGTATTAACGACGAATATTACGATGATAAAACGACGATATTAACGACGATAATGACGACGATAATAACGATGACAATGACGATAATAACGACGATAATAACGACGATATTAACGACGATAACAAGGACGATAATGACGACGATATTACCGATGACAATGACGATAATAACGACGATAATATCGATGTTAATGACGATAATAACGACGATATTAACGACGATAATAACAACGATAATAACGACGATAAAACGACGATATTAACGACGATAATAAGGACGATAATAAGGACGATAATAACGACGATAATATCGATGATAATGACGATAATAACGACGATATTAACGACGATAATAACGACGATAATAACGACGATTATAATGATGATAATAAGGATAATAACGACGATAATAACTACGATAATAACGACGATAAAACGACGATATTAACGACGATAATAAGGACGATAATAACGACGATAATAACGACGATAATAACGACGATAATAACGACGATAAAAGGACGATAAATACTATTATAATTATGACGATAATATCGACGATAATTACGATGATAATCACGATAATAACGACGATAATAACGACGATAATATCGATGTTAATGACGATAATAACGACGATATTAACGACGATAATAACGACGATAATAACGACGATGAAACGACGATATTAACGACGATAAAGCGACGATAATAACGACGATAATATCGATGATAATGACGATAATAACGACGATATTAACGACGATAATAACGACGATAATAACGACGATAATAACGACGATAAAACGACGATATTAACGACGATAAAGCGACGATAATAACGACGATAATATCGATGATAATGACGATAATAACGACGATATTAACGACGATAATAACGACGATAATAACGACGATAATAACGACGATAAAACGACGATATTAACGACGATAATAAGGACGATAATAAGGACGATAATAACGACGATAATAACGACGATATTAACGACGATAACAAGGACGATAATGACGACGATATTACCGATGACAATGACGATAATAACGACGATAATATCGATGTTAATGACGATAATAACGACGATATTAACGACGATAATAACAACGATAATAACGACGATAAAACGACGATATTAACGACGATAATAAGGACGATAATAAGGACGATAATAACGACGATAATATCGATGATAATGACGATAATAACGACGATATTAACGACGATAATAACGACGATAATAACGACGATAATAACGACGATAAAAAGACGATAAATACGATGATAATAACTACGATAATAACGACGATAAAACGACGATATTAACGACGATAATAAGGACGATAATAAGTACGATAATAACGACGATAATAACGACGATAATATCGATGATAATGACGATAATAACGACGATATTAACGACGATAATAACGTCGATATTAACGACGATAATAACGACGATAATATCGATGATAATGACGATAATAACGACGGTATTAACGACGAATTTTACGACGATAAAATGACGATATTAACGACGATAATGACGACGATAATAACGATGACAATGACGATAATAACGACGATAATAACGACGATATTAACGACGATAATAACGACGATAATATCGATGATAATGACGATAATAACGACGATATTAACGACGATAATAACGACGATATTAACGACGATAATAACGACGATAATATCGATGATAATGACGATAATAACGACGGTATTAACGACGAATATTACGACGATAAAACGACGATATTAACGACGATAATGACGACGATAATAACGATGACAATGACGATAATAACGACGATAATAACGACGATATTAACGACGATAACAAGGACGATAATGACGACGATATTACCGATGACAATGACGATAATAACGACGATAATATCGATGTTAATGATGATAATAACGACGATATTAACGACGATAATAACAACGATAATAACGACGATAAAACGACGATAATAACGACGATAATATCGATGATAATGACGATAATAACGACGGTATTAACGACGAATATTACGACGATAAAACGACGATAATAACGACATTAATAACGACGATTATAATGATGATAATAAGGATAATAACGACGATAATAACTACGATAATAACGACGATAAAACGACGATATTAACGACGATAATAAGGACGATAATAACGACGATAATAACGACGATAATATCGATGATAATGACGATAATAAAGACGATTATAATGATGGTAATAAGGATAATAACGACGATAATAACTACGATAATAACGACGATAAAACGACGATATTAACGACGATAATAAGGACGATAATAACGACGATAATAACGACCATAATATCGATGATAAAGACGATAATAACGACGATATTAACGACGTTAATAACGACGATAAATACTATTATAATTATGACGATAATATCGACGATAATAACGACGATAATCACGATAATAACGACGATATTAATGACGATTATAACGACGATAATAACGACGATAAAGCGACGATAATAACGACGATAATATCGATGATAATAACGATAATAACGACAATAATAACGATGATAATGACGATAATAAAGACGATTATAATGATGATAATAAGGATAATAACGACGATAATAACTACGATAATAACGACGATAAAACGACGATATTAACGACGATAATAAGGACGATAATAAGTACGATAATAACGACGATAATAACGACGATAATATCGATGATAATGACGATAATAACGACGATATTAACAACGATAATAACGACGATATTAACGACGATAATAACGACGATAATATCGACGATAATAATGATGATAATAAGGATAATAACTACGATAATAACGACGATAAAACGACGATATTATCGACGAAAATAAGGACGATAATAAGGACGAAAATAACGACGATAATAACGACGATAATAACGACGATAAATACTATTATAATTATGACGATAATATCGACGATAATATCGACGATAATTACGATGATAATCACGATAATAACGACGATAATAACGACGATAATATCGATGTTAATGACGATAATAACGACGATATTAACGACGATAATAACGACGATAATAACGACGATGAAACGACGATATTAACGACGATAAAGCGACGATAATAACGACGATAATATCGATGATTATGACGATAATAACGACGATATTAACGACGTTAATAACGACGATAATAACGACGATAATAACGACGATAAAACGACGATATTAACGACGATAATAAGGACGATATTAAGGACGATAATAACGACGATAATAACAACGATAATATCGATGATAATGACGACAATAACGACGATATTAACGACGATAATAACGACGATAATAACGACGATAATATCGATGATAATGACGATAATAACGACGGTATTAACGACGAATATTACGACGATAAAACGACGATAATGACGACGATAATAACGATGACAATGAGGATAAAAACGACGATAAAACGACGATATTAACGACGTTAATAAGGACGATGATAAGGACAATAATAACGACGATAATATCGATGATAATGACGATAATAACGACGATATAACGACGATATTAACGACGATAATAAGGACGATAATAAGTACGATAATAACGACGATAATAACGACGATAATATCGATGATAATGACGATAATAACGACGATATTAACGACGATAATAACAACGATAATATCGATGATAATGACGATAATAACGACGGTATTAACGACGAATATTACGACGATAAAACGACGATATTAACGACGATAATGACGACGATAATAACAATGACAATGACGATAATAACGACGATAATAACGACGATATTAACGACGATATCAAGGACGATAATGACGACGACATTATCGATGACAATGACGATAATAACGACGATAATATCGATGTTAATGACGATAATAACGACGATATTAACGACGATAAAACGACGATATTAACGACGATAATAAGTACGATAATAACGACGATAATAACGACGATAATATCGATGATAATGACGATAATAACGACGATATTAACGACGATAATAACAACGATAATATCGATGATAATGACGATAATAACGACGATATTAACGACGATATTAACGACGATAATAAGGACGATAATAAGTACGATAATAACGACGATAATAACGACGATAATATCGATGATAATGACGATAATAACGACGATATTAACGACGATAATAACGACGATATTAACGACGATAATAACGACGATAATATCGATGATAATGACGATAATAACGACGGTATTAACGACGAATATTAAGACGATAAAACGACGATATTAACGACGATAATGACGACGATAATAAAGATGACAATGACGATAATAACGACGATAATAACGACGATATTAACGACGATAACAAGGACGATAATGACGACGATATTATCGATGACAATGACGATAATAACGACGATAATATCGATGTTAATGACGATAATAACGACGATATTAACGACGATAATAACGACGATAAAACGACGATATTAACGACGATATTAACGACGATAAAGCGACGATAATAACGACGATAATGACGATAATAACGACGATATTAACGACGATAATAACGACGATAATAACGACGATAAAACGACGATAAAAACGAAGATAATTATGACGATAATAACGACGATTTTAGCAACGATAATAACGACGATATTAACGACAAATATTACGACGATAATAACGATGATAATAACGATAATAACGACAATAATAACGATGATAATGACGATAATAAAGACGATAATAATGATGATAACAAGGATAATAACGACGATAATAACTACGATAATAACGACGATAAAACGACGATATTAACGACGATAATAAGGACGATAATAACGACGATAATAACGACGATAATATCGATGATATTAACGATAATAAAGACAATAATAACGATGATAATGACGATAATAAAAACGATTATAATGATGATAATAAGGTTAATAACGACGATAATAACTACGATAATAACGACGATAAAACGACGATATTAACGACGATAAAAACGACGATAATAAGTACGATAATAACGACGATAATAACAACGAAAATATCGATGATAATGACGATAATGACGACGATAATAACGACGATATTAACGACGATAACAAGGACGATAGTGACGACGATATTATCGATGACAATGACGAAAATAACGACGATATTAACGACGATAATAACGACGATAAAAAGACGA